>BEXV01001246.1:44329-102029 GCA_003118195.1 Hemicentrotus pulcherrimus
CCTGCCTGACCTATTATCCCGCACACTGCAGTTTACCGGGCGATTTTACAGGAATAGTTGAAGTTTATGACTGCTCTTTCGACCAATCAGATGGCTGCATTCTTTAAGTGAGGTATATAATAGATTTTATTTTTTCAAAAATAAAGCTAATACTAATGTACATTAGAGTAAGCGTACTTCTTTCTTGATGCTAAGTTAGACCAAATTGTGATTCTCTTGATAATCAGGTATTTCATGATGAAAAAAAGGTGATGTATGTTATTGCTCAATGTGCATGAATCTAAGGATGTGTAGAACCTCGGTTCATTGTTAAGAAGTTTAGTTTTGAATTGCAGATAAAGAGTGCAATATGCTTGTTTTTAGAAGCAACTTTCTTAATTGTGTCTCATTGGACTGGTGATCACATGAATACTTATTGTTTTATGCATACAGACTCATGTACATTGATTAATAACTTAAAGGCGAGAGTGAGTAAGGGAGAGGGAGAGAGAGACACACGCAGAGAGAGAGAGAGAGAGAAAGATGGAGAGTGACAGAGACAGAGAGGGGAGGGGAGTGAGAAGGAAAGGGCTTAGGAAGAGCTCGTGAAGAAAGATATCAGATATGAGGGATAGAATATAAGATGGGAGAGAAAAAAAAATTGGTTGAAAAGATTAAGAGCTTAAATACATGAAATATGGTGTGAAAGGTAGATAAAGAGTGTGGAAGATAGGTAAAGAGTGTGCAAGATAGGTAAATAGTGTAAAATAAAGAGTGTGAAAGATAGATAAAGAGTGTAAGATAGGTAAAGAGTGTAAGNTCTTCATCGGCAGATGGGGAGAAACCATTTTCAAGGGAAACAAAAAATGTAGTCTTTGTAGACAGGTGGTTTTTCTATACAAGTGGTCACTAAAGCAGGTTTGACTAAATAGTGATTCACAAGAATCATCAGGAAAAAAAGTATTTGACACTTACTGATCAGTACACATGCCAATTGTACAAATAAATTGATTTCATTTTGTATAGCCATGTGGATTTTTAAAAATAAGAAATATTTCGTCCATTCTTTTCCAGGCATCTCAAGCACCACTCCATGAGATTGACCAGTGTGAAAGTTGCAGGTAGGATGAAAGCAATAGATTTGCATGCTTTGCAACATCTGAACAATAAATATGTATAGAAATGTGCATCTCCAATTTCTGGCTGCTAAACATGAATGTGGTAATCAATCTAAAATTAATGGACTTTAAAGACAACCCTTCTGTTTTAGAAATTTAATTAAATAATAGCATTTTCTATGCCCAAAGATTCTTGCCCAAATTTTGAAATAGAAAAGTTGCATTCTAATGGAGGAAAGCAGTTCCAATGGTTTGAATTCTTAATCCAGTGAGGCAGACTAAGAACCAATTTATAACTTAAGACACATTGACAGGGCAATATTCCCACCGATATTGCTCTCTCATAACTCAACATTTCACTTCAAGACATGCTCCACTAGCCCAGAACTAAAATGAGGCTATTGACAATTTTTTTCTTTAAATTTTTAGGCATCTGCTTCACATCCATTAAATGATCTCCAAAGTTTTACTCCCTTGTTCATGGAAAGTTTTCAAGGATTCTTAAAAAAACACTTTTATTCATTGCTAGAAAAGCTTAATGTTGTAACAAACTACAAAATCATTTAATATGAGTAGTATTGATTTTTTATATTTTTTATCGAATTGTACAATATTTGTCTTATCTGCTGATCATAGGAAGGTGAAGGAGTCAGTGATGGAGAAAGACTTCATGAGATCAAAGCACAGACATGTGTACAACCAACTTACAGAAGAGAGATACAGACAACATATCGTTAACCATGTAAGAACGGTTAAGTTGTTTTGAATCATTGATTGTAAAACTGCCTACCAATTGATTGTTCACATTGCAATGCTAAAACGTTTTAAACTCAGTTCCAGGGAGAAAGATTACAGTGAGATTTCAAGATCATTCTGTTATACTGAATCACCCTTGCGATCCAAATAAAAAATATATTACAAAATGATAATAAAAACTATAATCAAATAGAGAAATATGCATACCGGTAGCTGTACATATACAATCATAGTCTTTTATTTTAAACATCGGACTGAAATTTAGCCAGTTACTACTTTGTGAATAAAGCAACTTAAGTTTTAAACATGTATTATAGTATTATATATATGAATTTCATTTTTCCTTTAGTTTTTTGTGTATCTTGTATAACATGTTTAAATAGATCTAGGGCCCATTGCATAAAACTAATCATTGATCTGCAATGGGCCCCGGATCTAACAAGGATGAGACATGGTCATCTATTTTTATCCTCCACATCAAATGCTCTGAATCAATTTTGTTTTCCATTCACCTTGCCTTTTCTTCCCTTTTCTTTTGATGTAGGATCCACTCAGTGAAATTGGTAATCTGGCGTCTGCATTGCCTAAACTCAGCAGTGATCCACAGGAGATATTGAAGCAGCTCATGCACAATGGTATTACTTGAGGCCCCCCAAAAAACTTTCATGGATAATTTTCCCAGATGTTTACTGCAAACTATTGTTGGACACATAAGCATGTTGATGTTTTGTGTGTGGAAACTCAAACAGAATAAAGTCCAAGTCTCCCTGCAGCTGCGTGCAATGAACAAACATTTAGTATGGTTGAAATGTGTAGTTTGGATGTAGTGAGGGAACAACTTCTTTCCATACAGCCAGATTTTTCTAATTGCCAATGAAAATGGGTCATATTGGATATGAAGGGCAACATATTTTTGTTTAGAGGCTAGAATAGATTTATGCCCCACTTTTAAAAATAAAGATATTACTAATATACATTAGAGTCAGCGTACTTCTTTCTTGATGCTAAGTTAGACCAAATTGTGATTCTCTTGATAATCAGGTATTTCATGATGAAAAAAAGAATGTGAAAGATAGATAAAGAGTGTGAAAGATAAGTAAACACTGAAAGATAGGTACAGAGTGTGAAAGATAGCTAAAGAGAATGTAAGATAGATAAAGAGGGTGAAAGATAAGTAAAGAGAATGTACGATAAAGAGAGTGAAACATAAGTAAAGAGTGTGAAAGATAGATAAAGTTTGTGATAGATGGTGTGAGAGAAAAGTAAAGAGTGTAAAAGATAGATACAGAATGTGAAAAATGGATAAAGAGTGTAAAAGCACAGTAAAGAGAGGCTTGAAGAACTTCTGAGAGAGATAACTGTACTGAGGGAGCTAGAGCAGTAATTTGGTATAATATGAGAGGCAGAAGGAGAAAGGTTAAATTAGAGACCAAAAAGAGAGCTACACAGAGAGATGGACAGAAAGATAAGTCAGATAAGCTTATTTTCAAATTCAGATGCCCTTTCATCAATATAGCTCATCAACCTAATCTCTATTCCTCACCCCACCCCTTCCCTTGCTCCTTGATACCTCTTTCTTTTCTTTTTTTTTCTCTCTTCATTTATCTTCTCTGCTCTCCCATTCCTTGTCTTTTCACCATTTGTTTGTTTGCCTGCCTCTCATTCTGCCTATTTCTCCCTTTCCTTCCCTTCCTCACCCTGTTCCTTTGTCCCCTCTCTCTTTCACCTCTCCTTGTCTCTTCTTTCTTTTATCACTTATTAGTGAGGTACAATTTCTTAAACGCCTTTGATATACACCAATATTTTTGTTCGCAAATATATTCGTATTTGGACAATTGATGAATGAGTGTGTTATGCTTTGACCATGAAGTACAATAGGGCACCTTATATCATACAAGCCTTGATCTCACTTCTACAGGCTATCTCATCATTTTACCACCCAATTTACAAATTGTTAGGAACTATGTGCTCATGATTGAACTAATGCACTTTTAAAATGACTATAAATTAGTCTGAAAGGATAAATATTCTGTTTTTTCCAAGCAAAGATTGCATACACAGTGACAGTAACAAAACACCTTGCATTACACCCAGTTCTTGTAATGTATCAAAATAAAAATCTTTTATTGATAATGGCCATATCTTAATGGACAAGACATCTTGAAATGCAATCAGGAATTTTAAAGAGTGACAAACAGAAAATCGCAAACACAAAACAGAAATTAAAAAAAAAAATTATGTAGTTAACTTTGTATGCTACTTCTATCCTTTAGTGAGCTTTGATGCTTTCTCAAATTAATATTCATCTTTAGATAATTTGCTGGAACTTAAAATATCTCAAATTAATATTCCTTTTGAGATAATTTGCTGGGACTGAAAATATAAAAACTTTCTTTCAATTATCCTGACAATAAAGGCCAAGGTATCATAGAAAGATAGAGAAGAGTTAAGCTCCTGATATACAATTATATCAAATGTCTATGTGACCACCATAGCAGCATAGAAAGATTTTACAGTCAGAACTCATGGAATTTTCTGATTCAAGCGATTCATGGCAATAATAAAGATTACTTGTCAAAATTCGAGGTAAACATAGTGGCATACATATGTTAAAATACTGTAAAACAAAAGGAAACAATAAAAGAATATGATCTATTTACAATTTATAATATTGTTATGCCTTCTATTCACATCATAGGCAATGGAGAAAGAAGTAAGTCTATAACTCAAATTAAAAGTATCAAACATCTTTCTTGCCTTTCACAAAAAAATTGCATTAGTATAATTAGAAAATTCCATCCTTTTCAATACTAGCATGAATTGAATGCAAAGGTAGTTGGGCTAATGAAGGTATATTTTTCCTAAAAGACTCTACTCGTGAGATCTACAGGTTAAAGGCCAAATAACATTTGCAAAATATAACAACAGATTTTTTTTCATCACAATAAGAATAACTTTATTCATATTTCCAACATAATCAAAATATAAACAACCATGGTAAAGATTACTGGCCTAACAAATGATGACTTAACAGAATGAAACATTAATAGCAAAAGAGAACAACTAATATTGCATAAATTGGAATTGGTATATAACCCTTTAAGAACATGAAATGGGATTTTTAGGAAAATAATTGCACTTAGGGTAAGGGTAATAGCACCAATTTCTACAAAACAACATTTTTGGGCACATAGATATTTGAATCTGCCTTCGGCTTACACTGAATATATTTGTAGGATGAACATGAAATACATCAATTTTTTTTTCTTTTCCAAAAGTGCAATTCTTTGACACATGTCGAAGTTCATATTTGTTTGATTTATTTACCTGTGCAACTTTTCATTAAATACAAGACAGGTTAGGCCACAAATATTTGGAAAAATAGTTATCCCTATCGGTTTCTGAGGCAAATATTGAATGCAGCACAAATATAATCTTACGAAGTCACATGAAATATCAAAGATGGACATGATACAGCGGTAAATGAAAACGATGTATAACAAAGATAACACTAAAACTGGTGGATTGTGACCTATGGAACTTTCAGCCTTGTCAGTTTGGGAATATATCTAAAAACATACAAAGAATTGTCATAACTTGGAAGAAATGAAATTCATTATTTATGTAATTCTTTTAGTTAAACTTGTGATGAGGAGCATTGAAGATAGGCAAGATGAGATATGGATGGCAGTAAGATGACAGAGACTAATATCTCTGGTATACATGAATACATCTATCAGACATGTGCTTCAACCTCATCCTTAAATTGGCAAAGCAAAATCAAATGCAAAATTTATTCTGCTATGTTTCACCTACAAGCAGGGTTTCTGTATTAGGCGATATCATTTCTTACAATTCAATTTCAATTCAAGAAAATAATATCTCAGATAAATTTGTACAGTGAAACAATAAGAAAATGATGTTGCCAATTTGAACATTATTGCTGATTCTGTCAGCTCTTTAAAATTGATTATCCATGATGCATTAGAACAGCCTTTCTCCTCCACAAAGTAAACATAGAGGCTTCTATTTACAATGAATAAATTTAGACATGGCAAGAACACAAGACAGAGAAATTTGGATTTATCATAGTAAACAGAGTTTCACATATATACATAGACATACATTACATTCCATATTTGTGTGACAGATATTACTAGTCTGAATACTAAAGTGAACTACTAAATTACACTTGCTTAATACTACATAAATATTTACACATGTTAAACTTCTGGCTATGTATACAATTACACTAACTGGTAATAGGGGAATTCCCTTTACCAGATAATAAGGGAAATCCCTTCAATTCAAACTCTCTAAAGTATATCAAGAAATTCACAACTTCAATCTACAAGATTGTAAATTGGAAATTCTCTTTCAACTAGTATAGCACAAACAAATTATCAATAGCATGAAAATCATGCACATATTTCTAATATATAAAAAAGAATAAAACATGCACTATTTATTCATAGGATTGGTCTAATTAACATTTTAGTGATTAAAATTTGGCAATTGGTATTCTTAAAAGTAGTAATATCACCATGCCAGTTATTTAGAGATGATTTGAAATTAAAATGAATTATTCTTAATTAAAAATTACCTGAAGTAATATTTCCACAAATGTGTTATAACCTTTATTGAAGTATACATCAATAATTTAAATATTAAATGAATAAAACCGCATTTTTCATATATCTTACATCAATTTCATGATTCTTAGATTGTTTAAGGGTGTGAACAAGATATCAAAAATGATATTAATCAATTAAATTTCCATGATTAAAGGGAAAACTACAATCTCTAATCATAATCACCTACATTGAAAGAAACCACAAAGCTAGCAAGCCTTGGACTCTGTTAACATTAAATGGCATTTATTATTTTTCTAGTTACTTCTTTTTATCTAGGCAGTCCTGTGTAAGGCAAATGTAACTATAATATAACAGTAGCACCATTTTTGTATAATTCCTTTCGGCATGTAGCACACGTTTGATGAACATTTATAATATTTAATTTCTTATTTCTCTGATTCTCACCTGACATCAGTTTTTCTCTCTTTTACAGTCTTACATACACTCTCTCTTCCCTCCTCTCTCTCTCTCTCTCTCTCTCTCTCTCTCTCTCTTTCTGTCTCTCTCTTTCTNCCCTCTCTCTCTCTCTCTCTCTCTCTCTCTCTCTCTCTCTCTCTCTCTCTCAGTTGCTCTCTCCAATGCAGGAGTACCGAACTGAGACACATTAATGAGGTATATACACAAATAGATACAGCATTCACATTTTGTACACAATAATACACAGGATAATAGAAGATACACTGACCAATATACAATAATAAACTCACCTCCAATCGTGTCAAAATAAAGGCACCTTCTTACAATCTCTTTTGTAGTTATTGCTCTTTTAAAGAATTTGTAATCCATGTCCATTATTCTTTCTGGTTACTGTTACGGGAAGAATTGATCATATGTATTACCAACCTGTACAAATAATGATGTTCCAAGTCTTCTGGGTTCAAAAGATAAAAGAACTGAGGCTTTGCATATCATTGACATTGTGACAAATCTCTCCACTGAGACTAGCTGATAGTGACACTACAGTTAAAGGTCTGTGATGGTGAGCTCTGACTGTCTCTGTTTCCATTCAATGTCATTACTCTGTGATAGTTTGTATATCACTGTCCATTGGTACCTCTTGGCCAAAACAGTGAAGTTTCTTTGTGCAGTGCCACTTGCATGACTTTACTGTATTCTGGAGGAGGTTCATCATTGACGTCAGACCCATAGCCACCTGATCTGAACCCACTAGATGAGTCTGATGACACTGATTCTTCACTCTTACTGGTGCTGTTATTGCCACGGTTATGATGATGATGATGGTTAGATGAGTGATGGTGGTGATGATGATGATGGAAGACTGGGTTGGTCATTGTCTGCTGAAGGCTGTCCAGTGCAGACAAACTGTTAGGTCTGTGTAAAGGTAACCTTGCTGATGTCGTTGAAGACTTTGTAGATTCTCCTCCCGTATCATCTTCCTCATCGCAGGGTTCTGATGATGAGATGTCTGTAAGGCTAGCATGAATGGATGATACTGTCCTTCCCTCTAAGCTGGCACAGACTGGTCTCTCATCCTCCAGCTGGAAGGTTGATGATGTACTTGGATGGTTGGGCTGATAACCTGAAGTACTTGGTAATGAGATATCTGCTTCAACCTGAAGGGCATCTTCTCCCAAGGTCACCTGACCATCATTAGATGAGGATGCATCTTCTTCTTCGTCTTCATTGTAGAATGATATTGGTCTAGATGCTACCTGCTCATCATATGCCACATCAAGATCAAGGTACTCCTGTAAGAAGACAAGATAATAAATCTTGTGATCTCTAAACTTGAATCAGTCTCTTTACACACTTCCTTATGCATGACGTAATTTTATAAAATTAGATTTCACTTAGAAATGTATACCGGTAATCATGTTGGTGATATATTCCACCCTTTTAACTATTCTACATATTCTTTCTCAGAAATGACCTCTTGCAGTCTCGTTTATGTTGCTGCTTCTCCTATTCTTGTTTCTGTATGTTTCTATTATGCCCCCCCCCCCTTCTTCATAGTACTTTCTCTTCGAATTTTCCTTTAAAGATAAGCTTGAGTTCAGGTAATGATAGAAAGTAAATTCTCACAGAAACCAACAAAACTTACCCTGAATGTTCAAGATTACAAATAAATATGTCAAACAATTTTGGTAGAAAATGTATAGGGGCTTAGAAATGAGCATAAAAAGATAAGGAAGTCAAGGTAAGTATATGCCTGACACCATGTGCTTTACACAGGTCACTATATTATGTCCAAATGAAAGTTGTGGTTTTAATTGAAGATGATTTCCAGCAAGTTTTTGCGAGGTCGTTTTATTTTAATGGTTCAAACAATCAGTTGGGCAGGATAAACGATCCAGAATTAATTATAGCCATGTTATCTGACACACAATGCCCATACCAGAGCTCAAGATGAACTTTAATTTCACATATGTCTCTCTTTACACCTCACCCAAGTAGTTACTGCACTGGCAAATTTTTTCCCTCCACATTAATATATGTGAAACTGCCTTGACACCTACCTGCTTGACATTAGCTGCTAGTTGATCTCCAAGCTTATGAACCAACTCACTGAAGTGAGGTCTCTCCTTGGGTTCTGTGTGCCAGCAATCCAACATGACATGATATCTGTGAACAACAAACACAGAGAGTGACCATGAAGTATTCCTCTCTTAAAATGTGTGGCAGGAGTGGGATATGGAGATCACATGTGTAACTGCATTCTTATGTTATAACATAAAATATAGTCTCTAATGTTCTCAAAGTACATAACAGATACTAAAGCACCATGAGCATCCAGCAAAGGCAGACACCAGCTAGTACTCAGTACACAAGAAGTCAAAATTATCAAAGTACTGGTAATGTTTTGTTGTACCATAGATTGTGTCAAGAAGATATTGTGGATATTTCTATGACTGCCTTTGAGAGTCACGACATAGCGTATCTTATGGAATATTCTATTGTTTGTTATACCATAATGTGGTGAGTGAGGTGTAATACGGATTTAGCCATCATATGTATCACTGCCTTTCATTATCAAAACACAACAGACATTTTATGGATTAACTCAAGGTACTCTTTTTGGTAACCAAAATAGGTGCCAGGAGTGGGATGTTGTAGATATGACGTGTGTAGCTGCTTTTTGGAGTCACAACATATTTTTTGGTATGCATTCAAGTTTACATTCATTGAAAATTGTCCTTTCCTAGCTTATATGATGTGATGCTTTGAGATTGTTGGCTTCAGTATAGAAACTGCAAAAAGATAAACATGCTCATCGATTTAACCTATAAACAGCATGTTTACACTCCTAAGAAGATACAACCCTACAGTATCTACTTACATTTCAATTGGTGCATAATCAGGAGTGTACATCCTATAGCCACTCTTGAGACGGTTGTAGAACTCTTCATCAACCACAACACCAGGGTATGGAGAGCCACCCAAAGCAAAGCATTCCCACATAAACACTCCAAAAGACCAGCTGCAAAAAAAACAAAAGTTTGACAACAACTTAACTAGATGAAAAATGTATATATTCATTCGTTTCCATGATACATATGAGATATATACATGGATTAAAAGACAGCATTGACAGTTACATTGATCAGCTCCAACAGTAGGATTTCAGAATTACAGCTGAATGCAGCTCACTTAGGACACACTGTTTCCTTAAAAGCTCCAATCAATCTATGCAAGGTTCAACATCACACACAGAAGTGTGCAAGTACTATACATGAATGTGTCAAGTTTTTAATTTACTATCATTAAACTATTGAGGGAGGGGTGATACTCACACATCACTGTAGATTGTAAAGACCTTGTCAAAGATAGATTCAGGAGCCATCCACTTGATGGGAAGTCTTCCCTGTAATACATAATGAAAATAATAATCAATCAATGATATCAATGCACTATCAAGAAATAACAAACATTACATTTCTAATAAAATGATGAATTACAGTTTAAAGTATTACACAATATAAGCCATTCTTATTTTTCATTTAACAATTCTTGAAAAAAATGAATAAACTCGAATCCACATTAATTCTGGATTACAGACTAATCTCTGTTTACCCAATTAAAACAATGTGATATTTGTATAACACATAATCTTATTATTCAGCAATTCATTACCCATGATACTTACCCCTGTTTGTGTTACATAGTCAGGATCTGAGTAGATGTCTCGGGCTAGACCAAAATCACAGATTTTGACGATATTATTCTCTGCAAGGAGGACATTTCTGGCTGCCAAGTCACGGTGAATACACTATACACAAACACACACAAAAAGATAAGAAACAGTTTTAAAGCCTTTCCTATTATTACTGTAAAGTACATCCATATACAATGTACTCATGCAACAGTTAAAGCATAATAATTTGGAATCCTAATATATTTAAATTAGCTTAACTTTGTCATTTTTTATGAAGGGCAAAGCATTATACACTGGGTGTTCTTTTTGGCATGCCAACCCCATTTCAATACGTGATCATGCAATTACAATAAATGTTACATACAAATCCCTTTATAGGATAGTTCAATGCAATGGATGAATTATTTTATGTAGATACAGCAATGATACATATTTATTCTGTGATTGCTTCTGTTAATAATTTGCAGCCAACTTTACAAATAACCATCAAGAGAAAACTGTGAAAAATGTGTAGCTCGTCCATTACTTGACCTCTTATCGACTATCACTAGACCACTCATTTACCACTGCTTCTTATCTATCACTTGACCAATTATTAATCATGACTAGACCAACAATTGATTACTGCTTCACAATTATGTAACCATGGCTTTAAGACCACATCAATAGACCACTGACTTACCATATCTTGACCGCTGTTTGACCACTCACCTTCTTAGAAGTCAAGAACTCCATGCCCCTAGCAACCTGGTAGGAGTAACAGATGAGATCCTTGAGAGTGAGTGGCTGCTCCTTCTCCATGTACTCAAAGACATCATCATCACCCACCTCCAAGGTGGATCCCCCTCTAGCTCCCATGAAACCATCTCCTCCTCCACGGCTGCTACCTCTGGAGCTCCTGTCTACTGGCCCCATGCTAGCAATGGCAAGCAGGTCTGGCTCTGCGACGTAGTTCTTACGCTTTGTCTTAAGATAGTCTGACAGATTGCCAAATGGGCAGAACTCAGAGATGACGAATAGATCTGTTTGGGAAAGAGACAAATACAGGGCATTCTTACCAGGAGAGAATATATACAAATTAGTTCATTTGTTGTAATTGTTATCACCAAGTTTTTTATGACAATGAATAGATGTATGATTCATTGGGCAAATAACTTATCTATTCTTCACAAAGATATATAATAGCACCTAGCTTACTAAAATGCAAGCTAACAATTTTACTTTGTTGTTTTTCAATACAGATCGATCAGTGTAACTAGCCACAAATATGTTTAAATAATTAAAGTTTCTCCCAGGAAGCATTACATTTATAACTGTTACTTTGGTTGCTTCTTTCGTTAACAGCCAAATGATAAATTCAGCAAATCCCTCTATAGTAATATCATTTGTTAAATACTGTTAATGACTCTGGGTAACTTATAGATGATGACTACTGAAAGGAATAAGATAGGGTTTGTAATTGAAGAGTACTAACCTTTCTTAGTGCATGCTCCAAGCAGGTTAACAATGTTAAGATGCGGTCCAATGTGTATCAGCATCTTGAGTTCAGTTAACAAAGCTTTCCTCTCACTATCAGAAGCATCCTCTGTTAATATAGGGCGAGTCAAAATCAGATTTAGTACTTTGTATTGGAATGAAATCATATCATCTTAGAGTATTTCCAATCCATCTTTTAATTGACCCACTGCAAACTAAAAACTGGATGCTTCCTGTATTCAGCCTCAGTCAACAGGTTATACTTCATTTTGATTACTACTGAACTCTATTACAAGTTGTGAAAACAATTTGAGGAAATTGTTTCTTTTATTTTTGTCATTTATATACTTATTTTATAATTTTCTCAATATAATGCATTTCTTGTAGGAGAACAATTAAAGGGAGGTAACAAGCTCTGTGGCAGATCATCTAAAAGAAGTTAAATACCAATTTCACTGTCAACAGCTATTGACTCATGTTATGAATTCTTCTAGTCCTTTTCCTGATGTCTCCCACAAGACTGTAGAACAGTAGACAACAGAGACTCAACCTCTGTTGTCACCCCTCTCACCCTGGAGGCTCTACTCACCTGGCCTGGGTACCTATGCTCTAGGGATGGTGAATCACACACAAATGACCAGACCACCAAACTGACCTATCAATTGGTACAGCACATGTATCACCTAGCTGTCATTTTTTTAATATTACTAGGGGGTTATACATTATGACTAAATGGAAACACTAAACAGTTCCAATTTATGAATTTTAGTTGTCTCAGTTTGGCAACCATATCTATTGATCACCAAATTATTCGCGCAATAGGCAAATAACTGCCTGTGACATGTTCTTAGAATTCATCTCTATTTTCTAAATATATCAGTTACACTATGAAAAATATAAATCAACACAAAAAAAAAATGCAAAGAAGAAGATGGTGTCAAGAGTGGGATATAAGAGACAAACTTCTGAAATAGGAAAATATATGAAATGGATAAAACGATTGACCATTCCTTTTAACAGCACTTCTTTCTTTATTGAGCTAGGTCTCACCTTTCAACATCTTGACAGCCACTGTGGTACATGTATCGACCTTGTCAATGCCAAATGCTGAAGATCTCATCACACGACCAAAAGCTCCTCGACCAATCACAGGACCTGTGTATAGGAATAAAGAGAAATATAAATCATGAAAAACTTATAGAAAACAATTAATTTGTAAAAAAAATTGTATTAAAAAAATGAGCACATAAAGTCAGCTGCATCATCAACAATATGAACATATGAGAAGTATTTTTTATTTTTATATGAGAAGTTGGTGTCAGGTATCTAATGATAGATTACTGTAAGATTGATATTAGCATAAACAAGGAGAGATAGATAAACAGATAGATGAATACTTGTACTTTAGAAAGCCCTATGGGCTACAAAAAAAACTTGAATAATTTCTTTTTGTTTGGAGTTTCATTATTTATAGTGTTTTTTTCATATTTTTGAACTCCGAGCAGAAGCCAACACTTTCTTCTTAAATAGATAAATAGATACATGTCGATAGATAGACAGATAGGTAATATACAAATGGAGAAATGAACAGAGAGATGGAATAAAGTCAAAATGAGTGAGAGAGAGCCAGAGAGAGAGAGAGATAGATAGACAAAGACAGACAGAGTTAAACTTATATATTCTTTTTGTTTGAAGTTTCATTATTTATAGTGTTTTTTCATATTTTTGAACTCCGAGCAGAAGCCAACACTTTCTTCTTAAATAGATAAATAGATACATGTCAATAGATAGACAGATAGGTAATATACAAATGGAGAAATGAACAGAGAGATGGAATAAAGTCAAAATGAGTGAGAGAGAGAGAGAGAGAGAGAGAGACAAGGACAGACAGAGATAAATTAAATATATTCACAAATATAGAGCTAAATGAATGTAAAACAAAGAAAGAAACATTCTACTGACCTATTTTGAGCCTCTCTCTAGGGAACTCCCATTTGGAATCATAAGGGAGATGTTCACATATGTCTAAAAGATCATTGTACTGTCCAAATGAGATAGGTAGCAACATATCATCTCCACCAGCAATGTACTTGGGTCTTAGCTGTAATAAAGAGAACATATTGGTTTCAAATCATATCACCAGCATCTAAAACATTTAAGGTCAATGGCATATCAGTTTATATGAAAACAAATTGTTTTCCTCATTAAGCATTACATATGCAAATTAAGAATCCATTTTAAACAGGCAATATTCACACACCAATCTTCAACACAACATGGATATAAAAAACAAGTTTCTTCCAACAAAATTGTTCTCTCACCTTTTTTATCTTGAAGATAACAATAATGAGAGCAACAACAACAGCAATAAGCACAAAGACAACACCGAGGGCGGTATTTCTCTTGACATCACCACGCCCTGATATGGGACGAGGCTCATGAGGCATATCTAAAAAGAAGTTCATACAAAGAAAAGGCATTCAAATCTTCCTTTTTATTTACAATGCGTTAAAAAATGGGCTAACATTGGAAAAGAAAACTATTTAAACTAAAATGAAGTCATTTTTAGGGCATCTTTTGTATTACATGTAGTATGATCTTTCACTTCACTTGAATCTTACAGATGTCAAAGAATCTATTGAAAGCATGGAGGGCATTAACTCATATATAGCTGTTACATAGAGTTAATGCTCTAACGACTCTCAGTATTGGAGCTCTGGAAATGTTTGATGTTTGACTTATAAATGTATGATTTTTAATAAGAGACGTCTGAGAAGAATTCTTCAAGTCTATCCCACTGCTGCCACTCTTAATTCTTGATCTAAATTTCACATACATCAAGATTGAATAAAGGTATTTGTATTAGGCAACTCACCTAGTTTGATACTGACAGTACGGGTGCTACTACCCAGTCTGTTGGTTGCATTGCACAGGTAAGTACCCTGCTGATCTTTCTGCACATCATGGAGCACCAAGACACCCCCAGTGCTGTTGTACATCTGTGCTGGTAGGATGCGCATTTCACTGGTTTGGTCTTCAGGCTGGTGATACCAAACAATGGTAGGCTTGGGGTTGCCTCCATCATGACAAGTTATGTTTGCTGTGCCTCCCATAGCAACTAATTTGACATCCTCTTTAACTCTCATGTATGGTTCCTCTGATGGGACAAAATACAAATCAAATGAAATAAAATCCAACAAAGATAACACATATTTTTATTTAATTGTTCTGTTCAATTCATCTTTAATTGTCTTCCAAAAATGTACATAAATCTCTTCCCATAGTGTAATTTCTTCCCCATATTACCATTTTATACTTAATAAGTACAGAATCTCTTTGTGTACATGATACTGCTTAATTTAATTTCCTTGTACAAGTACATTCTCTTTCTGATACTGACCACAATGTTATGCTGCCTTGCAGACCACGCTCAGACAAGCTTCCATTGTTAAGATTGGCCTTTGAGAAGTACTTCTTAACCATTTACCTACTAAAAACAATGGGCTGCTAGACTCAATATTTTTCAAATTAAGAATGTATGTGTATCATATTACTCTGAATAATATGGAGCACTAGGGTTTTACTCTGCAGCAAATATAGATTTAAGAAAGTTGGCTTACCTAGTATAATGATGACAGCTGAACTGTTGACCTGCCCTCCTCCATTGCTGGCCACACAGCAATAGAGTCCACTATCTACCATGTTAATCCGTGTCCTTCTCAGAGTAGACACAGCACGATCATTAGGTAGCACCACAGTACTGACCTGCATCTCAAGTTTGCTGCCATCCTTATACCATGTGAACTTAGGGGTAGGGAAACCAGATGCCTCACACTGAAGAATAAAATCCTTGAGGTTCTTATTGATCTCTCTTGTCTCCAATCCCATTTCCATCTCTGGAACTTTGATAGCTGGAATAGAATTGATTTAAGAAAAATCCCTTTGACTTGATTTGATCTAATAATAATAATAATAATAATAATAATGAGTGTTGTTTACCCAGGGTAGCCTCATCAGTATTAATACTGTTCTCCCTGAGGGCCCTGCAATCATATTATTACCCCGGTCATCGGATTCAGGCTTACCCGCACACAATGTATGCACATTCTCAACTCCCTGGGGAGCATTCCAGCCAGTGCATCATTTTTACAAGTGCACACTTGCTAATCTAAGCTCATTAGCTTTCGCATCCTACAGGGTAACCATTTAACACCTGGGTGGAGAGTGGCAAATGTAGATCAATGTCTTGCCAAAGAACATGTCTACAGTTTACATAAAGCATGATTAGTTCATCTCAGCATCAGCAAAAAAACTGATTAGTAAAGCAGGCTTGACATAACAAAGAAAGAAAAACATGAATAAATTCAGATATAAGCCTTAGAACTTGAAGAACATAGGCCTACCATGATAAATATATTATATCTGATATGTTTAAAATTGAATCAATCAGATTAGTGATTCAACTGCCCTGTCTCAAACTATTAAGAACTGATTGCACATCCCCTCATCGATTCCACAGTTTCTGTCATTTATCTCTTATTTACAGAGATGCAACTGCCATTAATTTCAAGTTAATTAGATATCAATTTCGATTCACTGCAACTATTAGCAAGACAAGGTTAAGCGTACATTATACCTGCACTGTTGCATGAACTTTCTTTGTATCTCTGCTATCCATGATACTATGAACCAGAGGAAGTTATATATAGCCGCTTTACACAGACTTATTCCAAGTTTACATAGGTTCTCAACACACATGAATCTAGGTTTATGAATCTTGCTAGAATACCTTGTACTTGTACTACAGCCTGAACCTCCTTTGTATCTCTACTATCCAGGACACTGTGAGCCAGACAGATATAGACACCATCATCAGAACGTCCCATATCCTGGATGTGTAGCTGGGTCACATTCAAGTCACCATCGGAGTAAGAGGTGATGGTCACACGTTCCTCTCGAGGTCGTAGCAGTCGGCTTTCATTGGTGGATCCATGGCTTCTACGCACAAGCCACTGTGATTGACAAATAGTTGGATATTTTGGATACAATAATTTGTTTGATATACACAAAAAACATGAAGTATGTATTTAAACAAATGATCAAATGGACAGATGGACAGAAAAATAAATAGATACATACATACACTGTATGTATAAGATAGCAAGAGGAGAGATAAAACTTGAGTAAAGGTTGACAGAGAGAGAGAGAGAGAGAGATAGATCTACCAACTATATGTTTGACAATATTGCATAATTGAAAGGCTAGATATTCCAAAAACTATTACACATTACAATTCTAAAGTAAAGAAATAGTTTTTTTGTGTTACAGTTGATCTAAGAAAATTGTGGGTGATTCTTCACCAAGATATGCTTGTACTGATCACTGTGGCAGAGGAATAAGGATATGAGATGACAGCAAGCTATGTAGATTCTTACCTTGATGTTGTAAAAGATATGTGAGCTGCTCTTACAATAAAGTGTTAGGTTTCCTTTCTCTTCAACGATCGTGGTCTCTTCTTGTCCCTCGATAGTCAAGCCTTCTTCAACATCTACAGAAGATAGCATATCAAACCTGATTTAGGCACTTCTCAGTAAAAAACAAGAATGATATCATATATAGCATATAAAACATTAATGAATAACAAAATATTTATTAATATATAGTCACTATGTCATGCAATAAACGAAAATCCATCCTCATTAACAAACGGCCCTAAAGAGAAGCAGAAAAATCAGAAAAATAGACCGGTCACGGTTTCGACAAAATCTGATGAAGTAATAAAGCTATGTAAGTTATAAGTATGGGAATTTTCAATAGGCTGACTCTGTAATATCACTGCATGATATTATAAAAAGCACACTGTTGACATTCTTGGATATCAGTAGAGTTTACCCTATGAGCCGATAAAGAGGGCCACAATCGTTGGAGTGATGAAGTCAAATGTGAAGTATACATAAGCCTCTACTTGTGAGGAGCCAAAACTTAACATCAGGAAATATGCCTCAATGCTGATCCTTAACACACAATATTTTTTAGAATAATTGTTTATGAAAACCAAGTGACATGCTTGAAATGATGACTCAAGAGCTAGGCTTACCATGAACAACTACTCTGATGGTAACACTCTCCTGGACATCTCCATTGTCTCCGATCAGGGTATAGTTTCCTGCATGTTGAGCATTGATGTTAAGCAGCTTGACCTGAGCTACGTCCTGCTTGATACGACTCTTGAAGAGATATTGATCAAGTGCGTCCACCTCGATGCCATCTTTGAACCAGGTGAAGTCAGCTTTGGGGAAGTACTTAAGATGTACCATGATCCGATCACGATCTTTAGCATGTTCCTCACCACTTACTAGCTGCATCAACTCACCTTTCAGAGGCTCCATGTGGATATAGCCTTGGTCTAGAGATTAGAGAAAGAACCAAAATACTTAGGCCTTGGACCATGACTACATACTTCATAATGTAATCATGAAAATAATTGTCTTCTTAGAAAAAAATTACAAGTGAATGATCAAACTGCTTCATAGGTATTGAAAGTGACTCTTGATTATTCAAAGTCATGATAAGAAAGTAAAATTCACAAATTCAGCTAATGGCATATTTCTGAGCGATGCCAATTGTTACAGAAGTAGCCCAAATAGAGACCCGTTCCTGCTGAAGCCCGATAGGTGCAGTAAAGAGTCTTCTGAATTAAAAAGCATGAAACAAGATCTAAAATCAGGTAAAAGCCTGAAGACCAGCAACCCTTATTTCAAACTGGTTCTACTAAGCAAACATGTAGCAACCCTTTTCTACCAATTATCCCACCATACTTTCTGACCCAATACAGGTACATACCTAATATGCTAACAGCATGTGTGGTGCTTCCATTTCCATTGTTGTTAATGACAGTACAGGTGTAGGTACCATTGTCTATTGGACTGGCTTGAAAGACAGTCAGTGTCCCGCTGAATCTCCTGAAGGCACGCGTAGAATCTCCCACCTCTGCCTGCAGTTCCTGGGAACTTTTCTCAGTCCGATAGTTATTGGGATTAGCGTTGGGGTTCTGTTGGGAAGGAATAGATGGTGAATATAGATTTGAACTAACTGAATCAACAGTTAGAATCTAAATTGTAATTCAATCACTTCCTCATTCCCTCCATTTTTAAAGACTACCATCAAATAAACTACAATTTGGGACATATGACTCTCAAGAATAGCTTTCACTATAGGCCACTCCATATTTCAATCTTTTTCTTCAGTCTTTTGATTTAATGCATTCAAACAAATTAATTTGAGCTCTCACTTTCTGCTTTTTTTTCTGTGTTAAAAGAATTCATGTCTATTTGTACCATATACTTTGTGAAATCATTGCAAAGTGTGAAATACAACTATGTGAATTATTGTGAAATATGAAACTGAAACTGAAACTGAAACTTACATGAAGACCTGGATAGTCCCACTTCCATCTGATTTGGATTCCAAGGGGTGATTCTACATTGCAGGTAACATTAAATGTATAACCTTTGACCTGCTCGATGGGACCATAGATCTGAGGAGCTGGAACAGGTGCCTTTGCTGAGAGAAAAAGAATGAGGTAGTTTATACAACCTTAGTTTCAAAACTAAAACTGAATATGGTTTAAATACTTGGAAAATATGGTAATGGAGTAAATGTAAACAGGAACTCAATATTCTGAGGAACAAAGTTCTTTATAAGACAATGTTATCAAAAAGGGTGACTGAAGATGAGGAATTTGGCCCTGATCCAGGCATAACTGCATCATTATAGTTAAGCTTTTACGACAGATTTGTAAAAGAAATCTAAATTAAAAAAGATTGTATGTTGCTTACACCACTATATGCAATATTCTGTGACAGCTAGGGTCTGTGCTTCGTACATGAGAAGCATGGACATTTTATGAGAAAATTTCTTTTGATTGATTCAGGGATGCAACTAGATCAAAAGCAGAAACAGATCTCAAACATCAATCATGATGAGGATGGTTTTGGCTGCAAACTGAGACGATATCTAAAATCCAAACAACTCAGGAAACGTGAATTACAATGCAATTAGGGGCCTCTTCCTAGTTAAAAGCAAACATATACAGGTATCTTCATTTGGCATTCAATCAACTTTGTGAATTTCTTTTATTGTTCCTGGAAACACTGACCCTGGTATGATTGACAGACGAGTGACTTCATAAAAAAAACTTGGATAACTTCAGAGAAAATAGTACAACCTATTTGATGCTAAGATAGCCCACAAATAGATCTGAAATCACTCTTAAGATGTTTGATAAAGAAAGTATATGGCATTGAAATGACAAGAAAATAGAATCAGGATAGATTTGTTTAGTACGAGTAATGACAGAATTCTGGAAGGCAATGTAAACCATTAACAATGGATTCTTGTTTAGTAACATTGTTTTATTTAGAGCATAATATCTAGGTTACGGAAAAAACTATTTCCAGATTGACTAACACATTACCAACCCCCTCCCCTTCCCCTTCCCCAAAATGAGAGGAAATTGAATTCAAATCAGACTAATGTGGAAAATTGGAACTTATATATCATTCTATTAATGTCTTTGCAGATGATTTTGCAAATCAGCCATTAGCTGCCATTAAAAAAAAATCAAAAACCATTTCTAATTGAATCTAAATCTTTGACATCTCCAATAGTGGATTTGATCTTGTTCCTGTCTCAGACTACCAACCAGACCAAGAGGGCAAGGTGAAGATTAATTATGACAGAATTTGTGATCCTTAATATTTCCATACAGGTTCCCATAGAAGGCTACATAAGCCTGTATTTGCTAGGAGATGACACTATATGAATGAGGTTACCTTCTCTGTACATGGATTTTGACACTTTTTAAAGTAGGTCAGCTTTTATAAGTCTTATCTCTGACTCAAAGGACAACCCATTTCATCACCTTAGACCTTCCAAGGATATGAAATACGTTTGTCATCTTTGATGTCATATAAGTTGTTATGACAACAAGACCTGACCATATACACTCTAAAACACACTCATCAATACTTTTTGAGAGAAAGAGAATTTGAAGGAGATTTCTCCTAACCTTATATGTTGGAGACTGCATGAGTGTGACATGTTTGTGAATAGAAGTCCAGTCAGATAATAAGAGTACTGAGATTCATATGCACCACTATAAAGGGCTAGAAATATTCAGGTACTTACAATCTTTAAACTCTCATAAATACCACAAAAAACATTAAGGTTATCTTCTTTCTTTCTTCTACTTCTTCTTCTTAAAAATAATCTGCCTCCTTCACTGCTGAAGATTCTTGCAGATATGTAGATTACAACCCTTCACATGGTCTGTCTCAGCGTATGTCATCAAATCAATGTCTGCAACACATTGCTTTACAAGATTAGGGCTTAAGATGCAATCATTTGCAGTATGCAACATGGCATCTGGAACCACTCAAAAAAACAAAAGTTGACAATATTCAGACAAGAAAAGTAAGAAGGTGAGTTCAACAAGATAAACAAAAGATACTCACGTTCAAAGTTGAGAAGGATGGTCTTGATCTGAGTAAGGTTTCCTTTCCTGGCCTTGCAGATGAGATGATCATTATACTTGGTGTAGTCACCAGGTACCTTGAAGCCTACTCTAGGATCATAGGTGATCACAGAACCTTCTTCTGATAAGATCTCATTAGTGTACTCTAGAGTGACGTTGATACGAGGATCGGTCACAGTGCATGGGATGGTGTAAGATGAGCCTGTGATGATTTTGGCCCAGTATAACCAATCACTGATGGTAAACAGCTTCATGGCATCAACTGGTATGTTCAAAGGTAGACAAAAAGCACAAAATAAAATTAAATCTACTGTTTGGTATAAGCTACATATATGTTAAATATATTATATACTCTATTTGATAATTATTATATACTAAAATCACGTCAATAATCTACTGTCAAACAAACATTGGATTGTACATCATTATAATATTCACCATCAAATATGATATGTCCTACAAAGACCTGCAAAGACCTGCATTGTAAAAGTCATGGTTGGAATATCTTTCTCTGTGGATATGATCAATACAATATTAGAAGGTTTTCAAACGGTATTAATATCCCAAAACCTAATTAAGATAATGCCTGCCAGGTTCCAAGCAAACCATATGCCATGGGTGACTTACCATCAGATGTGATGTAGGCATAAACCTCTGCGCTTGTCTCTGGCGTGAGTCTGTCTGAGAAACGGGAGTAGAAGCATCGGTAGAAACCAGTATCTTTGTAACTGGCATTGGATACTCTCAGGGTACTGGTAGACTGTAAGGCCACAGGACAGGTTGGACATTCAATGGATCTTTGTTCTACGCGCTCAGTGGCATCCTTAGGCCAGGACCAATCTATCATTGAGGAACCGGTGCAGCGGAGTTCCAGGTTCTGGTACTCGTTTTGTATGATATAGGAGTTGTTTACATGGATGATAGGAGGACCTTTACTATGTAACCGAGCATCTGGGAAAACAAAACAGGCATAACACACTCCATTAGTAATATGATAATCATACTGAATTCAACATTTTTTTTAAACAGTTCCATTTGTATAATCACGTGATACAGCACTCAAGACAGAACAATTATATTATCAAACATGGAAAGTGTAAAATAAAAAAATATACATTTTATGTCATATGTGTAACAAGAAAGACAATAAAAATGTTTCAAACCTCTTTTATACACCATTGGATTGATTCAAGTTGAGGGAATAATGTAAATCAATTTATTATACAATGCAAATTGTGATACAAGCAAGAAACAAATCAACTAAATAAGTGATAAAGGATATTACTGATTAGAGAAAAATAAAAATGCAGAGAAGTGTTGCTATCAACTATCAACTCCTGGACAAGGAAACATTCATCTCAAAATAAAAGGATAATTGAGAAACTCACTATCTGCTGCTACAAAGATGTTGATTTCTGCTGCTGTGGCATTATTAATATGATCCACATAACGGCTGTAGATACATTGGAACTGACCACTATCATGTGGTCTAGCACTTCGGATGGTCAGTGTACTGGTGAAGTGGGCATTGCTATCACATGTTGGACAGGCCTGAGAGCCCAAACTAACCCTTGACCTTACAGCTTCGGGATAGATCCATTCTAGAGCTACACCTCCAGTGCAGCGGATCTCTAAGGTAGAATTCTCACGAAGAAATCTCTCTGTGGTGTTGCTTCCTAACCTAGGAGGACCAATTCTCTTCAGATGTGTTACCCCTGCAAAGAAAGACAATCACAGAGATGATCTTGAACCAATTGGGATCTAAGTTCATTTCAATCATAAAGTTTGCTCCATAACACTTCTTACAGTTACAGGCCAGGGTAAAATTTCATGACACATTAAATAATCAACATTTTTCAAATTTATGCTGCAATAAAAGAAAAGTCAATACAGGAAGGCTTCCCCAAATTATTGATATCTTGTTCACTTTTACAGGATATTTAATCTTACCTATAACATTGATAGCTGCCTCAGCAAAGTAGCTATCCCAGAAGTTTGTAGCAATGCAGACATACGTTCCATTGTCATAGCTGTGAGCACGTACCACATGAAGAGTACTCACGTACTTCTGCATTGCCAAGCCAGAACCTCTTACTGATTCCGTGCTCCCATCAGTCACTATCAAGTAGTTGCTATCTTGTCGCTCTGCAATCTGAAGTGGAATTGGTGTGGAATATTTTGAAATGTTACGTAAAGAATGTATGAAAACTTTACAACTTAAGTTTCAAAATCTGCTTTGATTTAAAAACATCATTCATTCCAGTGGTGTATCCAGTTAATTCAGAAAACGATAAACGACAAATGAGGGGGTAATACTTTTGAGTCTGGAAGATGTTCGTCCATTGCACAGTGCATTGATTTTGTTATCAATGGGGAATTAGGGCAGTAGAGGCACATGTAGCTTTATTATATGCCTGATACAACACTCCAGCAGTGGTAAAATAGAACTGTATTGAACTTTGATCAATATTAATCTCTAACAAAATATTATTGATGTATAAAAGTTGGAGTAACTAATTATGTTATTATGGTTTCTAATCCCCTATATTATTTAGTAAAATATACTGAACATATTATATACTGTATATGTAATTTAGTTCAGTACACATATTAAATGAAGAAACAGATGGCAAGTTAAAGCATAGCAGAGAACCTGGGATATTTGAGCTGAGGAGATTTATAAGCAGCTTCTTTGAGGGAATCACGCTTCCTTTATCTGTCTTCTTCTCCACTCCTCATCAGTAATAAGGAAGAGGCCTGGATTCTCATCATTAAAAATAGAATCAATGTAACCTTTCATCTCCTTCATGCCACCTGTGGTCTTTATGTTGATGTTGTATGAATCATACAGCTCAGCTACATGTTTCTAGTTACACAGGGACATTATGGTGTCCTCAAATTCAAGTTGTGTAAGAATAATACCTTTCAATCGACAAGAAGATGGTATATTTCAAGTCATCAGACAAAAAGAGATTTGTATGTGCTTTAAAAACTATAATATATATACCAGTGTAATTTTTCTGATCAATTAAGAATGATTAGCTTTTTATCTTTAAAATTGATAATTGCCCCACCCATTATAGACTTTCAATGTAATAGCTTAAGTGACATAATATTTTTCGATATTTTCTTGTGTAAATCATAGAGAATAAGACTGAAAGTTTAACATTTTAGTTATCCAAGAGCAGGGAAAGGGGTGATATGATAAACAAATACAGTCACTCCTCCTGCCTGGCACCATATACCTCTCTCAATTTCAAGATAAATGTGGTAGATAACTTGCTTTATTCTTCATGATCCCTTGTTTAGTGATACCTACATATGGTAGCAAGCTGATACACTGATGTGTAAGCATCGTGAAATATGTTCTCGATGTTTGGAAAATCTCACCGGAGACTAGGGATTATGATTTCAGACTATTTCCTGGTTTCCTCTAAACAACTCCGCCCACTGTGTGTCTGGTAGGAACATGACATCATATGAATGTATTCATAATGTAGGCCTATGGTTCTAGCTTCATTCTGACTGAATGTCAGATGTTGCTTGTTTGTAAATATACTGAATTAAAATAACAAATCAGCCAGCAATTACAACTTATATGCAGACATAAATATATTCAATTTCTTGGAATTGGGAAGACATGATATACTGTACTAGCAATTTAAATTTCAATGATATTCTTGTCACAAAATTGGGTATATTTTTGGTTGTGTTCAATCTAAACATCTGAAAATAAAACACTAATAAAGTCATTGTAATTTGCTATTTGTGATGGAGAAGATTTTCATTTGTACAAAGTGTCAAGGTTTAAAGAGGTTAACACATCTGTTCCCATGTTAACATATCAATATTCACATCTAGTGCTAGTCATAGCTTCTCACTTCCCCTGTAGCAATGGAGGTACTTTTATTTCATGAATACATGTGGTACATACACGGACCTGGGACAGTGTCATGTCTCTACACAGACATTCATCCATTGTTTCATGTGTGCAATGGAGGCATGAAAGTCACATTAACAATTGACTGATGCACATGGTTTGTAATATCATCAATTAGAGGAAATATCTAATTTTGAAATCTGATGTTGTAGTTAATATACTTTAGAATGGACATCCTGAATATATTTCTCACCACATCCTAGAGTTATTAGGAGGTGATGTTGCTGCTAGTAATTGATGCTACTGTGGTCTATATATAATGCATAGAGGAATTACCCTTTCCTCATAAAGTTTAGTCTTTTGTGTCCATGACATGTGATGCACCAAGATGTTTTAATGACATGATGCAAACTGAGTGCACATTTGTATGTACAGTAAGCTAACTACGAATATAACCAAGAGGAAATTTGTTCACTTTCAAGAAGCATATGTTGTGGTAATGATATGCATTGTTTGTTATAGGGGACTACCAACCAATAGGTCTTGCTCTTACAATTTTATTTTCTGTTTCCATGGTTTTCAAATTATTATAAGCCTGACTCTGACTTGTCCAATCTTTTCATTCTTGGACCAATCTTTTTATTAAACTACTATTCTCTATTTCCCCTCAATCTCATTATTTGGTTCTAGAAAACTTACTCCTGCTGCATGTTAACATCCTACACCAACAAAATTTTTGCTTCCAACCATGGACCTAAAACTATATCTAACCCTAGCCCTAAATCTAACCTACAGTCAAACACAACGCTAGACCTTGATGAAATTAAAGGGATAGTTGAGTTCTGTTGAAGAGGGCACTACACAAAATATTTTTTTGTGAGATAATGAAAAACTGAGTGTCAAATTTGAAAAAAAAACCATTATATTTAAATTACAAAATCATCTTTCTTTGATCAAAATCGGTTCAGAGACAGCTGAAATATAACCATTTCTAATAATTTCTAATAAAAAAAAACATTGAAAAAAAACGAGTTAACGCCTTTTACGTTGTATTTGAGCAAATGCTGATGTTGGTTTTTTTTTTTTGGGGGGGGGGAGGCATTTTCGTGTTGCTTGTATTACCCACAATAGCCGGCTCATGTATTTCTATTTTTAATTAAATAATTAATTAACGGTCACCATGTTTTTTGAAAGTGGAGCTGAATTGGTATGATCGTATTGGCTAAATTTCACACATTTTGGGGTCTAAAATTACCTTCATAGCAATTTGAGGTTCTAAAAGGCAACTATAAATGTCATAGATAAGAATAAGATAATTTACCATGCACTTTGAAGACATTTGCGGTCTGAAAAAAGAACTATCCCTTTAAGCGTTGAGCAACAATTTCCAGAACAATTGTAGGATCACCCATTCTTCCTCCCCCTTCTCTCTCTCTCTCTCTTCCTATTCCCCCTCCCTCTCCCTTGTTTTTTTTCTCTCTCTCTCCCTCCCTTTCTCCCTATCCCTTTCCCTCTCCCTCCCTCCCCCTCTCTCTTTCCCTCTCTTTCTCTCTCTCTCTCTCTCTGTTTCACCTGATTCCTGGAATCCTCATCAGTTGGGATCTCAAGGAGTTGAGTGATCACCCTTGAGGTTATTCTTAAGATGAACAAGGTCATTACCCCTCTATACAATAGAAACACCTCCACTGTTAAAATATATCAACCCTTACAATAAAAAGTAACACATACAAGCCAGCAAAGGCAAATAAAGTTAACAGGATCATATCATTTGTATTGAGATTAAATCAAAAATTGAGGGGGTCGACTGCTTGGGTAGAAATGAAGTGATCTGAAACTTGCTCTAGACTAGTGGTGGCATTTGCTCAGAGCTTATTTCACCAAAGGTGTATCTATTTTATTGACTTTATAAATGGTTTATGACTTTGGGTGAATGTGGAGTGTGGTGAATGTTGAGTTTCAAAATAGTATCCAAAATATGAAATTAATAATACATGATTTGTTTTTTTTTAAACATGAAACAGCCCCCCTGAAAAATCTGTCAGCACTACATCACTTTCAATAAAAAATGAGATTCATATCTAATAGTTGATAACTAAAGAACTGCAAACATAAGCCAAAAAGTAAGCATTTACAAAAAAGAAGTAAATAAAAACACCTAAATAATGACAAAAACAGCAACTTCTGGAGGGTGGGAAACAGCTGGTTATACAATTGAGGTTGCAGTCCCAGGAATATATATTGATGTATTGTATCCTTACCATCTCAGCAGGGTAATCCCAAGATAGGTCGTCCAGTAGACTATCAGCAGGTGCCGAGACCTCACAGCTTACACTGAACCCTTCCCAACCCTCAAGAACCTCAGCAGTGCTGATAGATACTCGGGGCTCCAACACTGGTGCTTGCTCTGTAGGATACAGTGGCAGAAAGAGAGGGAGAGAGAGAGGGAGAGAGAGAGAAGGGAAGGATGGAGAGAGAAATATGAAGAGAGAGAGAAAGAGAGAAGAGAGAGATAAAAGTAAATTAAGAGGGATTAGGAAGGGAAGGGAAGATATTGGAAAATAGAAACATAGGGAGCGAGATAAACAGGTAGATAAAGAGAGAAAGATTTTTTTTAAACAGAGAAATATAGAAATTAAAATGCATGTACAAGCAAGACAAGTAGACAGAGAAAAAACTTTGAAGGGCAACTGACAAATAACAAAGTATACTTTCAAATAGATACCAAAAGGGATGAATGGCTCATTATAGAATATATATATCGGATAAACAAAAAGTATATTACAAACATACATGTATATTACACTACAATAATACTATTGATAAAAACAAACAATTAGAAATAAGTATTACAAGAGCCTAGCAATCATATAGCAAAAATTTTTAATTCTCATCATCATAATTATTCACTTTATGATATGGAAATACAGCAAATGGATAATGCATTCCAGGCATGACCGTTGTATAGCCCGGGAGGGGCACGTTTTTCAGGAAAAGGAACAGTTCCTTTCTTAAAGTTGAGTTGACCATAAAAGTTTCATCTGTATCTCCACTAGGAAGTGCATGTCAGGTTAACATGTGTAGTGAATTAGTGCCAATGGCATTCATGCTCTTCCAGCTGATAATAGATGAGATGTGTTAAAGCTAGTCATGTCTCTATGATGCCTCATACAATTTGAATCATTCTCTGACATTTATGTTGAAACATTTTGGGTAAAATGTTGAGATTAGAGGAAATGCTTCTCAGAAATCTAGGAAGCATCAAGAAGAAATGTGAGAACGAAAGATACAGCAAAAGAGAAGGGAAGAGATAGACAGGGCTGAAGGAGAGAAAGAGAGAGAGAGAGAGAGAAAGACAGAGAGAGGGTGAGTTGACATTGTGTTGGATACAGAGTCAGAGGAAGTACAGAGTTCATTACTGGTGAGGAGAAGGGGCTTCATTACAAGTTGTGAAGGTATCACGATCTAGAGAATATAGACTTTGGATAAAAAGGTCTAAGTTTGAATCGACATCCTTGGAAAGACAGTCGTCAAAAAATAACACACATAAACCAAAAGTACAAAAGATAATATTTGAAAGTAAATTGCACTATTTGATGTTGCTTGCAACACTGACTTGATTCAATAAACTCCACATTTAAACAAAAAGTACAATAAACTTGCTCTCCACCAAAAGAAAAAATCAAAAACTTCAGCTGTATCAAAAAAAGTAATGACATTTGAAAGGTCAAACTTAAATTGGGTTTTTCTTATAAAGTGAGACGATAAATGGCAACTTGCGGATGTTGCTAAAGTTACAATAAATGAATTAAACTGGGATGTTCGGACCTTTGTCTATCAAATAAATCTGATCGAGAAGAATGGGGCATTACAAAAGAGAATAGATAGTCCTACTCTCCCTGACACAATGTCACTTTGTCATGCTGCCCTAAAGACAATATGAGGGAACAAAAGAGATGCAGGAAAAGAGGCAGGAAACAGGACAGATTTGATATATTCTTTTATCATTTAGAGTGAATCATTTGACATGAGAGATCCACCTGTGTCATGTCTGGGTTATTCACAGGGAGTCAGGGGTGATGAAGGGGTAATGGTTGAGGTACAATATGGGTGTAGAGGCCTCGAAGTAGTACCCTTTGGTTTCTAAATATATTTGAATATCAAGGGTGCTGTAGAGATGTCAATAAAACGAAAACTTCATAAATATTTTATTTTAATAATCAATAATCAGAAAATCCAACTACGGGTCAACACTGTATTCTACCACTCTCTCATATGACAATAAACAATTGCACAAGCAAAACCTAGGAAGTGAGTTACATCTACATGTATGATATGGTGATTTAAAAAATTCACAGACAAACTTTCTACGCCAACCATTGTGGAAAATAGAACTCAAAATATGTTTATCTCAGGAAATCCACAATGAAATAACATGAACCTGCTATTCTATATTTCCATGAAGCAAAGTCTTTAGATAAGATCTATTTTACAATTGAATTTTCAATCAATCTACAAGTGCTTTCATTAAAAGACAAACTGTATGGAATGTATTTGCTTTCACAGTGTAACCAACTCCATATACACAATATGTTTTGCTCAAATACATTGACACAAAGTAGGGGTGAACGTTTCGCATGTTAACTGTAAACATTTGGACACAATCTCCTAAAAGGTTTGACTCATAAACTACCAAGAGTGCCAGCTAAAGAGAAAATTCTTGGAATGATATCAAAGGCCATATCAATAAACCAAAAGAAAGTCATTTTCCGTCATATTTTATCACAAAAAGCTCACAAGAAGCTTGTTTGATTTAATATTTCAGCGTATCATGGCCTAGCTGACTTTGAGGAAAGTCTTGATTTTAAAAAAATCTTTTTGTTGGTACTATTTTTCAATCTTGTTTACTATATAACCCTGGGAGCAATGTGAGTTAACCTATCAAAATTATCTCCCCCAATGTCAGAAGACAGAAACCAAAGTTACCAAGCCTAAATTAGCCGATAGTATACAGTCAAACCTGCTTTAGTGACCACCTGTCTACAAAGACCACTTGTCTACAAAGGCCACACTTGTTGTTTCCCTTGAAAATGGTTTCTCATTGAATCATGTACTAAAGGAACCTGTCTACAAAGACCACCTGTCTACAAAAGCCACTTTTTGTGTTTCCCTTGGGTGGTTGCTATAGACAGGTTTGACTGTACAAGAGATTAGTGCACTAAGACAATTCCATTCACATTTTCTCACATGGATATTCTAGGTAATGCAACAAATAGAATTAGATAATATGGAGAGGCGACAGGGACTTGGCTTGACAGATAGTACTTGGCAAACAGTACAGAGTTGATTGAATCATTATAAGATCCATCTGAAATGCTGCCACTTGTGTTATGCCACACCCTTGTATGTCAACAAATGGGGGATTAGACAGAAACAGAGCAAGATCATCTGTTAGATGAGTCTAAACAAATGACTGATGCCTACATCAAAAACTAAGCTTAATATTATATATTCCAGGAGTCACAGAGCTGAAACATACAACTGAAATTACTACTCAGATGAACACACTTGAGGATAGTGACTTTAATGTACATAATATTAAAAATAATCTGAACTCTTTTTAACAAACTTAGTCTAAAGTTATAAACTCCATGTGCATTTATCAAGAAGAGGTGAATATTGAGTAAACCTACAGCATAACTAATTAATGTAAACACTTGCCACTAGGTTCCCATTTATTTACTTGTGTATTTTGATTCACATACTGTGAAAACAGTTGTAGTTTGCTACCCATGGTGGGGTCTGATTGTGATGAGTATAGGGTGAATCACAGGATGTTATCACATCACCAGGGACAGGAGTCTCAAAGCAAGCAACTCTCAAAGAAAAGAGAAGAGAACAGAGAATGACAGGGAGAGGGGGAGCTAGATAAAAAGAAGAAAGCAAGAGAGAGACAGAAAGAAAGGGAGAGATACACATAGAAAGATCAAAACTGAGGTAGAGACAAGGGGACTCAAAGACAGGGATATCAAAGCAAGCGACTCAAATAGAGAAAGAAAGAGGGAGAGAGAGAGAGAGAGAGAAAGAGAAAAGAGAGGGAAAGAATTACAAAGACAGAGTGACAGAGACAGATACATATAGAGAAACAAAGAAAAGAGAGGGGTACTCAGCTACCTTATACTGTATTATCTGTATGGCTCAAAAGGATGATGTATAAGTGATGGCATTCCCATGGTAAGAGGCCAACCTGAACTTGAGGTAAAAGCGAAATACACTTGCAAAAGCTTGTGGTTGGTAGTCATGAACGTTCATAAATATGAAAATTGGATTCGGCCATTAGGAATAACTCCATTATATGGAAGTAGTTCCATTGTTACAGGGGTATTGAGTGTGTATGGCTGCCCATGATATATGAAAATGAATATGGCAGTCAGGAATAGCTTCTTTATATGAAAATATTTCCATTGATACAGAGGTGTGGGACAAGTACACACCATACTGACAAATTATCTATTTCAGATTTAGTTGGAAAAGATATCTCCAGTACATGAAAATATCTCTAATGTTACAGGGAAAGTGTCTTTGACTGCCTATAATCATATAATCAATGGTTTGTTCAAGTCCTCTTTAAGAGTATTGTTATGATTGCCTGTGGAATGTGAATGTAGATAATTATATAGGGACAAAATGAGATATCTCCTAAAAGTACCTCCATTAATACAGGGAAGGTGAGGGTTTTTAGACTGTCTATCGAATATCGCAGAATATCAGCTGTTAGATGACATACATTTACTCTAGATATGAACATGTCTCCAGTTGCAAAGGGGTAGTAGGTGGTTTCAACTACCTGTGCATGTAGATGAGGCTTTCAACACTTAGCTTCTCACAGGGGTTATGACTCGTTAGGAATTTAGTTCATTTTGGCAAAATGTCTCTGTAGGTATGAAACTTTCTTCATTGACACAAGCAAGGGGCTCGTACAATGTTCACACAGAATCTACTACTTAAATCCAGACCCCCTTTTAAAAAGGTTTGTGTGAAGCCCTGCACAAACTATTTCATCTTATATTTTTAAGAATGATTGATCATATTTTAGTATCTTGATGTTTTGTATAAACCCTAGAGCATACGGTACACTGAAGATTTCAACTTAATATCATCATACAATAATTTTGATTAATAAAACATCAATTATACTTGGTAAAGTAAATACCCTATACTTGCCCTATTATTTCTGATTCAATAGAAATTGCTTCTCAAATTCATCATTTTACCTACTGATTGTTAAAAACTTATCTTTCGCAGCATAATTAACAATGTATTACTCATGTATAACATGACTGTAAATAGTATTAAAGTCAGAAAAGGCGATGTCCTATATTGACATGTTCAGTTTGAATCATAAATACAATTTGCACAAACAGTATCCAGGCCCTACAAATGCTTGTTTAATTCTTACAACGCTCAAAATAAATATTGAAGAAGAGTACAGAAAAACAAGAAATTCCTCACACCAACCATCCAAACCACAAGACTCATATACATAAGCAAGAGATTTTAGGTCAACAAGGCTCCAGAAAATCTGTAACACAAGTAATCTAAGAATGGGTTATCCAACAAAAGTATCACAAGACAATATTAATCAAAATGTAACTAAATCTTTATTTTTGTCATAAAACCTAACAAATTAATTAGGGTAACGACAATTATTGCTCGAAAAGTTGTCTCATATTCTCATTTCTGAATCCTGTCTTAGAAGTCTGTCTATTCTGCTAGAGACAAACTTATGGCAGCTGTTACAGACAACGGGCCTGTTCAATGGTATATGGTACAAATAGGATCATTTGCTTATATGCACAAGTGTGTTAGGAAAATCTAATAATCTAATAACCAGTTTTTGCCAACTCATTGTGCAGCACTAAAACATATCATGATTATTATTGACCATCTGATCTACATTCTGCATATCAAAATCAGTTAGCACGCTATCGAAAAACAGAATAATATTTCAGAAAACCATACGACCAAAGCTCACTAATTGATATCGACACTTTGTCTACCACATTAATATCCCTAGTAATGAACAACATGTCCTTTTTAAATAGCTTGCTCACGTTACAGTAACATCAACATGTACCGATTGAACACTAAGTTATATCTAAATGTTTCATAAATTACATGGACAAGTACCAGGGAAAAAAAATATTTAAATCATTTCGGGGGCTACTTTTCAAGTTTGCTTGCATGAAAATAACAATCTTTAATTTGTTTTGCATTGAACTCTATGCAAATTTTAGGGGCCTCTTTTAATGACTTTCGAGGGCTCTTTTGGGTGTTTCGGGGGCTAATTTGCCCCGAGCCCCTGTGTATTTTTCTCCGTGACAAATACAAAGTTAATTAGAGTTTGTCTCTGACAATATATTAAAAACTTAATCAGACAGTGTATACAGGTATGGATCAGAAAGTTGATACTAATCACAGGAAACTTCTGTTATTTTTATGCATAAAATAAACACACAAAAACGAATATATTTTTTGTACAAATAAGAGTTGCATAAAAGTTTTTTGCAAAGTGAAATACATATGCACTGTTGCTTAGCTCTGTACAGTGTTCAAATGCTGTATCATATGAACATGTAATCAAATATTAAGCAGCTAGTCCTAGTGAGATATACATGTATATTTAATACAACTAATTGGTAAAATCCTGTCTGTGTACAACTACATGTAGCATATGAACCTTATGCAGCTTGGAAACGTCATCCATATTATACTTCACTTCCTTTCATATAGATGATCAAACTATAAACACAAACACTCTACAAGGCTTAGAAATAGCTTATATTTACAGAGATCAAACACTGATTTTCAAATGACCACTTCTTATCATATAAATAAAGAATAAGTTACAGTTAGCACATGTATATAAAACAATACACTTCAATAGCTACACCTGTATGTTCATGTACATAATCTAACAAAACTGTATCATTCTTACTTATTACTCATTAGAAATTTCATCCAAGGCATGAAGCGTTTGTTTTTTTAAATGGTAATTTCTACACTCTATTTCATTTAATAAGTTATACCTAGTTCTTGAAACTCAGTTGATATATTTTTTTTTGATACAAACAAATAAATTAAAACAATGATTTGGTATAATATTCATATTCTTAAATTAGCTTTGATCTTGGGAAATTCTCTTAAAATTATTAAGCATGAGCAGTAAAAATTGTAATAAGAATGTTTTAAATATGTAAAATTACATTAAATTTCCAAATCAAATTGTGTCGTAATGGAAAGACAGATGTTGTGAGTGATTGAATGAAAGAAGAGATGTAATAAAAAAATCCAATTGTCTCATTGTCTTAATTATTGCAGCAAAATTGAATAAGTCAAACTGCTAATGTTGTTTTTTATAATACCTATGGCAAATTCTTATGAGTGGATAGAACTAGACCAGGAGCTGTACAAGCAAATTAAGCCTTAATAGTGGTCAGAGCAAAACAGAGATCTCTGCAAAGGGGCTTAACCAATATCTCCACCCATCTATAGAGACATTCAATAAAGCTAAGTCTAAGGATATGGGGTTTGACACAATCTTGACATGACTCATAGACCTCCATATCTCTCAAGTGTGAATGAAAGCAGGGTCTGAAGGATGCAGAGAATCTTTGAGGAAAAGAGCTTCTTTGACAAGATAAGCAGAACGGAGATAAGATGCTAGTTCATGGCCATGCTCTTCACGAATGTCATTTTTCATTAGGCATGGAAGGGAAACAATTTCTAAAAATTATTCCTAGCTACTCTGCAAATATCTAAATAATGATTTGCTCTAAAGTAAATCGTAAACAAATATTACAAAATGGCAAAACAGGACAGACAGCAAGTTTATGGAAGAAGATTGAACTTTGCAAGACTCTATCAAACAGGATGAAGCCAAGTATTATATTCAGGTACTAACCATGATTCATAAGGAGTAGCCTTATACACAAAGATCTTATTTCACCCAGCAAGGAAGCATAGCAAATTGATTTAAAACATGTTTGCAAAGAATGGACAGAGACTGGGAGGAATACTTTCATTTGTCTCCAGCGGAAGAAAGAGGAAAACAGTTGCATATGTTACAGGTAATGTTTAAGACTGAATCACTTGGATTGAGTTGTTCCTGGTGAACTTCCCTGTAGATGTCTGTCTCATCAATTCTACTGAATCTTCTCCTTATATTGATTTAATCAACGAGGTAAGGTTCTTCTCCTAAAGTCTTTAGAAGGAAAAATACCCTAGGAATGAATCAAAATTTATTTATTCCCCAGTCAAGGAGAATTAATTTTGATTTGCAATTCAATACCCTGAAAATAAATATCACAAAATGTTTCACGAAAATGCCGATGCCTTACCTTGAAAGTTAAGATTGAAACATGATCTGTCAATGTGTTCTCCATTTTTGGCGTTACAGCAAACATGACCATCTAATTCATGATGATTAGCTGAGATATGAAAGCCTTTCTTAGGGTCGTATCTATGATAACGATGATCCGTGATATCCCTTCCAGTGCCACGTTGCACCAAAGTCACATTGAGGTTGGGGCTAGTTGTCCGACAAGGCAGGACAAATGGCTGCCCACGGTAAATATTTTTTTGTGTCCATTCTGGTGGCACAAATAAGTGCTCTGTTCATTGATAAGATGCAGGAATTGGAGTGGTAAAAGGTCAAAAAATCGTGGTTAACATTATAATGATAATCATCAAATTAATATACATTTATACAGACCATATGACAGGCAAATAAATAATTAAACTGGAATTCATATCCATAAACAAGAGCAAAAGGAAAAGGGTGCACCATACTGACCATGTGGTAATACTCATTCACACCTATTATTTCAATGTTACTCTGTAAATCATTATTCTCCCATGCTTTTTTTTTACTTGACAACAATCTAAATGTTCGAATGTATAGTTACCTTGTTATTAGTGTACATATACCATGGTAAGATAAGGCATTTATGATGGACCTCACATCTACTTTAGATTTACATAGAGTCTGTCATATATTTTACTACATTTCCAATTAAAGATTTCAATGCATCACATACTCTTTTAGTGCTATCTCTCTAATTAAATTATCAATAAATGAAATGAAAAGCTATGTTTATAAACCTAATCACTCAATTCTCAAAATTATAATGTTATTATAGATTAGATTTTGTGTGATACATGTTACACAAGAAGTTAAAACATCTGGCATTCAAATATTTCACAAGTATTTTTTTTTTTTTTTAATGGCGGGGGATATGGATATACAATGATAAATCTTGATTTCAACTTACCTGGTGAGCTAATATAAACATAAACTTTTGCAGATGTCTCATTATTAATTTTCCTATCATATTTCTTGTATAAGCACTGATATTTTCCAGTATCACCAACATCTGCACTTGCTATGGTAAGCACACTTCGGTGTCTTTTGGGACTACATGCTGAGCAATGCTCCTGTTCAATTGATATTCTAGTCCTTTCTATCTCATATGGATAATTCCAGTCCAGTCTAAAACCTCCATGACAGCTGAGTTGGAGTGTATTATTTTGAGATATGACGAGCGTTGAGCTCTCTGTTTCCAGCCGGGGTGGGCCAACTTTGTTGAGGGGAAGTCCTGAAAGATAGAAAAAAATAAGATAAAACTCAATTACCAATTATATCACATCAATTATAATACAACTCTTGATTTACAAAGCAAGTTATATATCTATGATGTATGAAAAAGAATGGAATGTTCTATATTAGATATGGCTATACGCTTATTATTGCTCCTGTGAATGTGATACTAAATCCCCTAGAAACAAAGGTTTTTAAAATCCATGAGGTGATTTGATGTACCTTTATGTATTTTATATTGACTTGATTTGAAAGCTCAAACAGTAACATAAAGGAAATACAGATGTAAAAGCGCTTTGAGAGGGCCTTCAGTCTTGAAAAAGCACTATATAAGAACTAGCTATTATTATTTTATTAAATGAAACACAAACTAAATACTTTAACTTCAGACAGTCATAAACACTGATGTTCTCAAAATTTGACAGTGGCACACATCTTCTCTACAAATTGCTTACTTTTCACTCATCCACATATTCATTTGACTAAAAAAAAAAACACTTTGCTTACTGCAAATTGTATTCCTGTTATGGCAATCCCAATGTACTGTATACTTTGTTCATGTTATATTGTAAAACAGCATCTGAGGAACCAACACTTCAACAAGCTCTGCTTCTAGTTTAGTTCCTCTTTTCTCATGCTATTTCTATCATATTTGTCGTTTCATTGCATATTTTTTTGTAATATACTTATTCATTGTATTATTTTTTGCATGAGAAATAAAATCATTTGAATCTAGTGCAGTTGAGCACTGCACCGTTCTAAGCATTCATGCAGGGAGTTCTTCCTAACTTCCTGTTCTAAGCTTGCATCATCTGTTTGTAACATAAACATATCTCCCAAAGATGGAGAAGTACTGGCTTAGCAACCTAATCCAGCAGAGGCTCTAAACAACCAAGATAAGATGAAAATTGATGGAAAGAAATACCAGACCGGGACTTACTGAAGATAGGATGTACACCAGGAAGTGATATTACATAACAGGGGGTAACTGCTTTACCCTATAAATCTACATCATACATCTTCTTGGGGGCATAAGTCAGTATCCAGCCTTCATTGTAGAGTGTTTACCCTCCCCATTTCAGACTATCTACATGTATTGTAAACATGCAGCTATACAAAAAAACATACAGCCAGACATACAGTAAGTAATAATTAGTTCATCTTAACATCTGAAGAACTACATGGACAGGGCTTACTTCAAGGGGGGGGGGGGTCAGCATTATCAACTCATTAACTGTAAGATACATAATCAATATTTATTGAATATTTTTCAAGGGACTCATAGTTTGATAAAATCCAGACCTACTTCAAAAGAACCTTCACTGTAAAGTATTCAGTAGGCCTACAATCAATTAGTGCATACCCTACATATATTGTGGCCCTAGACAAGACCATATGAATTAATTCTCAAAAGGGTAATGGTCATTCTGATGGTCAAGGTAGCAATCACTTTTACATGGCCATGACTGTGATCATTTGAGTCAGGAAAGGTGACATGAAGCCATCTGATTTATTGAAAGAGGAAGTCATTTAGTTCTGACCTAAAGGATATAACCTGACTGACAAACAGTCTTGTTTTTCACCATTCATCAACAACTTGCACTGAAGACTATAAATCATGTAGCAAAACTTTAATTTAATAAAATTATGTTTTGTAAGCTATCAACTTCACCTTGTATTCAATCTATTTCCTTTTTTCTCAAATTTAATTGGCACCCCCCCCCCTTCCCTCTCACAAGCCTACCCTTATTATGAATGTATTTAACATTGAATGTAAAGGCCTCAAATTAACTTTTAACTTTCTTTAGCCTAAGTGAGAAAAAAAGTTTTGTATGTATTTGGTAGAGTAACTTTTATACATTGATCAGTTAGAACTTGTATTGTAACATTTGTTTCCTGAAAGACATATCTTGAACCCTGTAAACACATTCAACTACACATGTATACCTAGATCTGAAACATCAGGATATAGCTGCCTTATGCTATACACAAATCAAACCAAATGAATACAAACTGCCTCAGCTTGCCTCAGTCTCAGATTCAGAATTCTAACTTCTCCAACTGTTTCATCTCACTTTACACCTTCCTCCTAATGTTTCAAGTTAATTCAAGGATGTAACAGCACCTCACAGGTTTGAATGTAACCAAAAAGATATCTGCAACACTGCACTATACATCACAAGTTATAAATGTCTCTTTGGTTCATTAATGAAAAGTCCTGCAAGTGGATGCATCCCAGTACGTAAGGTGTGAAAATGAGAACTGTCTGATAAGAAAATGAAAATGATATGTCTTTTCTATCTTACATAAGAATTCACTCAGAATCACTTCCAAAATGTAATAAATTTCTATAACAAGACAAAGGGTGTTTTTCTATCTATTCAGGTTTGTATGTTTATCCATGGATTATCTCACTCTGGTACTCTTTCTCTATCTTCATCTTCCAGTTTCTCTGAAAAGAACAAGTGGCTCCCAACCACAGATTATCCTCCACCACAGGAAGAAACAGAATACCTAAAATATTGTAGAATGGTAATAGATAACTTGCTTCCTGGAGGGATCATAATTGGGTCCAGCATGGGTTCTATTTCAGCCCTCTATCAGGAGCAAGCAGGGTAATTTAAGAGAGGATGTGTACCATCAATGGACCTACATGTGTAGGGTTCTAACAGTGTAACTATCATGATCTAGCTCCATGGTTCCATTCATTAAAAAAAATACAAACATACAATGACAATAATCTTGTTAGACAAAATGTATACTGTGACAGCTGCAGTCTAACTGAAGCTTGTACTCCTCTAGTCTATCTGTATGGCTGTAGTAGCACAAACTAAATTTCTTGCAGTTTGCTGTACAAGACAGCACATGAAGTCAAAGGAAACTTCTATTTTCCAAGGCCTCTTGCATTACTACGTACTTTGACATTTGCATATCTTGATTATACTGAATCATACATTTAAAACAATTTAGCCCTCCATGCTTCATTTTGTTATTTGGAGAAAGAAAAAAAAACTAAAAAAAGTTTTTGCTATGAATACACATAATACTCTACAAAGGCATAAAGCTTACTAAATAACTTGAATATTAATTTTACAAAGGGCAGTAGAGAAGTGGTTAGCATACTGGGGGGGGGGTAGATAGATTCTTGTTAAATATCATTTGATTCTTAACTAAAAATACAACACAAAGTATTTGAAAGAGTTGCATAGAATGATTCAGGGTATGTCATATTACTACCATAAATAAATCACATTGTCACAACCGTTTCATAAAAAAAGGTTTAAAAAAATTGACTTTATGGGCAACAGGATATCTATATTGTTAAAAATACATCCTGCAATTACCATCATCAATCATTTAGGATAGAAGTTTCAGTTGGAATAATCCCATTTTAAATCACATCATGAAAGAGGGAATGGTGAGAGAAAGAGAGAGAGAGGGGGAGAGAGAGAGAGAGAGAGAGAGATATGGGGAGAGAAGGGGAAAAGTCAGAGAAAGAGGGAGAGAAGGGGGAGGGGGAGACAAAGCAGGCTACTATGGTAAGTGGGAGAGATGGCAGATACAAATACACAAGGTATAATAAGTGAAAACTGTTATACAAGGAAAACAGAGGGGAAGTTATTAAGTTAGTAGAGCAAAAGCGGAATATTACTTTTTTTTAGTAGAGTAAGAGAGACACTTAAAAGAGTTTGGGCCATAGAGAATAAACTAGAAAGAAAATTAAAATGGTTTAACAGTTATGATAGGATCTTGTATTGGGAGGTGGTTGGAAAAAGTGTTCTTTGCCAACAATTAAGTTTGACAGACTGCTTCCAGGCAATACTTTCACCACACAGGGTATTGGAAAGTAAGGGAAGGTTTCCCATCTATAAACCACAGCCAACTGCAAGAGAAACGCTTTCAGAGTAATTTGCTTCTAAATAGGTGGTGGGTGGGTGACAATTTACCCCCTGATGTATGAAAATTGGCTTGAAATGGGAGAAGAAATAAGAACATATTACAGGGGACCGGTCCCAACCCATTAAGTGATGATGAGTGACACGGCTTAGAAACAACCTGTTTCAAATTTAGTTTCACAACAAAAAATTTAGTAAGCTGCATGGTCTATGCTGAAAACACAGCAGGCCTGTAAAGTTACAGAAAACAATATATGGGGAGTATGATGTGAATAAAAATGACAACATAAATAACATGGATAACAAATAATACTGAGTGAAATATTGCCATTATTAAGGTTTAAAAGAAAATATTAATTCCTACTCAGTAAGAATGCAAATAAAGTAAATGTCATAATTTTCCTTACTTTAATGGATATTACTATTGTAAAATATAAGAATAATAACCATTTTAAAAGTAAGCTATGTGTAAATAAAATCTACTATTAATCATAATATTCTTACAAAATTGTAAACAAATGACTAAAAAAAAGTAGGCCTGCTTTGTCATTTTAAACGACATAAGGAAGTTAGCCATTAGAATAAATTGAGACAAGAGAAAGAAAGGAACAAAATAGAGGAAAATAAACAGATCCATTTTTCTAAAAGTAATAGGAAATTCTTGTTGACACAAAGAGGTCAATAAAGAGAGAAGTTTGAGAGGAAGAAGTGTAAAGAAAGGAAAACAGACATACAGAAGGGCATACAGAGGGGTAGGGTGGGGAGAGACAGACATAAGGCCAGACATAGTCAGAGAGAGAGAGAGAGAGAGATAGATAAAGATGATAACCCTCAGTCAAGGATATCCTAATGACTGGCATACAGGAAATTCAAGGTTTAATGATCAACACTCATCTTCAATTCTCTCTCTCTCTCTCTCTCTCTCTCTCTCCATTCACTCACTATTTTAGTCCCATTATGTTGATGTCTGTCTACTAACTATGCTTGTTCATGAGTGGTAACAAAAAATAATTTGCACATTGAATAAAAAGTTATTTAAATTGAATTAATCCCATAGATTGATTCCATCAATTTAACTTTTCTTTGATAGATTATTAATTGAATGTTATGTGATTGAATTCAATCATTGGTGCTTCCTAACCCTATACATATACAATCTTCTTTCAATATGTGCATCAGAACTGAAATAATGTACAGAGAGAGAGCAGGCATCTACTGTATTTACCATTAGTTACCACCATCGAATCCTTCAAAAGATTCCTTGGTATTTTAAGAAAAGTAGGCCGAAGAAATGATACAAATTTCTTCAGAAGCAAAAGATTCTTCTTATTAGAGCGTTAAATTTGGTGAAATCCACCTAGTTCCTTTTGTGTCAAAGGTCAATCATTATCCTGTTTGTAGTGACACTGCTGGATTTACATGTATTGAGTCAAAGGTCAAAGATGAAAGGCTACACGGAAGAGCAACTACAACACTTTACTTTTGATATGGACTAGTGCTACAAAGTTACAAACTATAGAGCAAATTCAATGTGGTTTGATATCTGTGTAGAAAAACAATCTATTTTTCCCCCTAAAGAGTGCATTATGATTTGAATTTGAGTAGAAAGAAATGGAGCCATGTTATTTTTTCCAATGTTTAAAAAAACTGGAGCCCAACATGTAGTTCCTAGTAGTCTCCTCCAGTTCAGAAAAGAATATTAACTGAAAGCTTTTTCTGATTCTTAAAGGTATTACAAAGTTTTGGGAAATTTTGAAAAAATCCTGATGATAAAGCATAGAAAAATTACTCATATCTTTAAGTTCTAACTCTCCTCTCAATATCATAATATTACTCACAGAGACATTTACATGCTAAAGCCTCCATCCCCCAATATCAAAGAGTAGGATATCAAATACATAACATTACAAGTAGCCTCACGCATGGAAATTACGAGCTGGTAGCAATCTCCATAGACCTTGGCCAAAACCCAATCACCACAGCCAAAAAGGAAGTACCATATTTCCCCCAGCCTGGCAAAAAGTCCAACTTTCCTAATATTTCAGACCTTCAAAAAGTGACTTTGCGGGGGAGTTCATGTCTGCAAATGAATTAACATGTGTGTACTTGACTTTACAGAGTTGATGAAGAGATTTGAATGTGGTAGTGAGGTGTTTTTGAAATTAGGAGTTTGACCTCTCAAAGTATAGATATTTCTACATAGTGATAAAGTGATCAGTACATGTATGCACGAAGCTCTCTCTTATAGCTCCATGGTGTATAATAGGATACCTATTTTTGCTGAAGACTCCCACTTGAATAATAGGAAGATAATCCTATTTTATTACAAGAGATATACATGTACATGTATGATAGAAAAAAATATACACAAATTTTTTTTTCTGTGACTATCTTATTCAACATTTCCAAGAACATAATTTAAGTAATTGAAGAATTTTTGTTAATGAAACCCTCTTTGCCATTGACAATTTTTACTCATATTCTCTAATTTGGGGGTCTTCTTTGCTTCCAAAAGCTTTTTTCTTCTTCTTCATTTACTTCATTTTCTTTATTCCATACATACTATATGAGATGTAGCCTAGGTAAAGTCAGATGTGTGCATTTATCACCAGGGCCTTATAATTATTTACAAACACAACATTTTCATAGGGTAACTTTTTATAGCTCTTAAAGTTTTCAGACAATATTTTTTTTTTTAATAAGTTTATTTTGCATGAACATATTCTTCCTAAAAGTGACATGATATTTTTTTACCAAATTGCTACATGCTACTGTGTTGCAGCATCCCGTGGAAGTGGGATGGATAGTTTGTTGAATTATTCTGGTGTGGAAGGAAGTTAGTCATTAAAATCATATCAACTTACCACAATCAGCATGAGGGAATGAATGAGTAGGATTCAGAAAGATAACACCATGTGATCTGCCTTTGACAAATCATTCAACATGTACACATTAACAGTAATAATATGATTGAATACTGATACATGTAGTTCTTGTAGTCAATGATGGATTGATGAATTATTATATGTCTGAGATGACAAGCTTGTTATACCACAGTCATATTATAGCAGACCAGTAATACTAGAACAATAACAGACTATATAAAAAACTGTTTTTCCCTCAAGAAATTTGGAATCAGCATGGATGCTTCCCTTGTGACTGAGGTACTAACAGCCTTTTCACACACAGCTAAAATTCATCGTATCTAGTGATGATTAGAATCATCGTAAAAATTTAGTCATGATTATAGACAAAATTTCCCAGTGTGAACATCGGTTATACGATGTTGGGATAGATACAAAGTCGCGATCTATACGCCCCTAAAAGCAGGCTACGATGTATAGGTAGAATACCGGAAAATATTGCTGTAACATTGCTGTGGATCATGAATGGACATTATTTTATTAACTATAAAAGTAATCTGTCAATGACTGCAATACACATAGTCCAATGTCACCTGAAAGCATACCTCAAATTACAACTTAAAATAAGAAAATTTGGTCCATTTACTCGTCAGTGTAGCAAATCTGCAAGTTCAATCAATTCTAATATCCATTTTGTACATCACTGCTGCAATCCTAATGTAAACTTTGATTTTGAAAATAATATAATTATTTTAACTTCAAGTTGAAACTAATAGTACATTCACCTCTGTTTCTGTAATGATCAAGGATAATTTTAAAAAATGATTTTACACTCCAAAATAAATAAGGGTCTGTACACTACATGTACCTTCCCAATACATCCAAACCATGCCTGTAGCTAACCTTGTGAGTAAAACCAGAACTGGGTTGGTAACAGAGAAATAACTCAAGCTTCTGAACAATCAACCTGACTTTTAAATTTAAGTAGCTGTTAATTGAGAAATACATGCGGGTTAGTGACAAATGACCAAGCTGCATATGCTATTTACACCATTTTTGATGGGGTCATTATCACCATGACGATTGTGAGTTACCTATCGTTCACACTCGCTTGCTGTCACGTTTTTACTATAATGAATTGATTGATAAGAAGCAAATGCGCTGTGTTCACTTCAATTAAAGTAAAATTATTAAATTGATCTGTAACAATTTGATAAGAGAACTTTTTGCTGATTCAATTTGTGTTATTGATACAGTACTTTACATCCGAGTAATGAAGTTTTGCATTCTTTCATCTCAATAGCAATATGACATTGAGGTACATATTACTCATTTTTTCAATATCTTTTGTGCAAGAAAATATAATATTACTAAAATACAGCAATTTCATGAAAATTGCAGGACAGGAGTCAGAAGAACCTGGTATGAAATAGCAAAGCAGAACAAAACAAGGGAAAGTTACATTTAAACTTTGAAAGTAAGGTGGAAGTGAGAAGGAAATGTGAAAAAAATAAAAGGAACAAGGGAGGAGAAAGATGGCGAGAGCGGGAGAGAGAAAGAGAGAGAGGAGGAAGAGAGAGAGAGAGAGGGAGAGAGAGAGAGAGAGAGAGAGGATGGGAGAAGGTTCAGTCTATGTATCTGACTTTAGTTCTAATGTATTATTATGACAACCTGCTCACAAGTTTTTGATGCTCAAAATTTGTGATGGGCATTACTGTCAAACAAGCATCTTGGATTTCAGGATCTTTTTGACAAGTGTGTTTACAAAGAGTAACCTACATCCTAACACTCACAGCTTGGATTCCTGCCATTATTGTAGTCTTTCCTCCTCTAGCAAGCTGTGACACGTAACCATATCATCTAAGTTTAATTTATAACATTCTAATTTCAAGATTTATATCTTTTATTCTTGCAACATAATTCTAATTTTGTATACAATATGACAGAATTGGAAGATGATGTTGCTTTATTGTACAAATCTAGAGGATTGTGGCTTATTTTGTGTAAAATGGACTTGAAATATCCAGATTTGCTTCTTCTGAAACTATTTTTAAAAAGACTGATCTAAAATGAGATAACAATGAATGACCAATGAGAACATAATTGTATAGTCATGTGAATATTGTAGCAAATACATATTTAAGTATAAAATAATAAAAAAGTTTTTAGGAAAACTGGAAAGGCCCTGAAGACAAAAGGAGGAAAAAACTTCCACATCTTGAATTATTTAAGTCTTTTGACGTAGGATTGAAACTTAAACAATTGTTCATTTTGTAAACAGAATACATTTGTGTATTTGTAGGTGTGTATTCTTTACTACAAGCTTTCTTTCACTGAGCAAACAGGAATCAAAAGCATTGAAACAGATTGCTATCAAATTCTCTTTGGAGTTGGAGCACCAATTATCGGCCAGGCTCAACCCTTATCATACATGCCCACATGGTAGTAACGAACATCTGCTAGTCTACATTCAGGCATTCTCATCAATTATCCATTTAGTAGATAGGATACCTTGGAGGAGAGGATCTGTTGTGATCATCACGTTTTATCACGTTATCTCATCTCTGCACCAGTGTAAACTCACAAGCACAGCATTACACGGATAGCCATGCCATTACAATGCTAACTCTACAGTGTATAGACTTGAGTTCAATGATGTCTGCGGACTGAGTCAGGTTGAAAGTGCTGTTTACACTTAAATTTGTATATCTTAATACCAACTAATTCTTTTTTTCTTCTCCTAAAACTTTACACCCAAAATTTTGAAATTAGAAGCAAACAATTGTCTGTTCATATCATTTAATAAAAAGACAACTGAATTCTCTTATTCCCACTTCTCACTGTCTATGGGCTGAGTAATGCAAATTAATAATAACTAAATTGTACTGATCACCACAAAAATACAATATAAATAAAGGAAAAACTGAAATGAAAAAGTGTAGCAACAAAATTGTCTATAGCTCTCACTTCAACTGATCCTTTCATTCACCTTTTCTAAATATCAACTTTGCAGCTTCTTTTATCTCAAACATTCCAATAAAATGAACATTCCCATTCAACATTCATTTCCAGGAGTGCCCCTCCAGTAACATGAAAGCGTCTACGTTTACCATCTTATCCTTCTAGTCCACCCCCCCCCCCTCTTTAATCAGATGGAGACAGGTGTAGCCACCAAGGGCATATGGCTCTTTCTAAAATAGTACAAGGATGATGGTAGGTGATCAATGACCTTCATAGAAGAGGAAATATCCTTCTAAAGTTTATGACTTGACTTGGCTTTGGCCCTGCTTTACGTGGAGCTAGACTTGGTGAAAATGTCATTGACACAAATTACTACAACAGATGCAAGGAACATTAAACAGGGCATGTGGGTAACAATTTCTTCCATGTACATGTACAGAAGTGAGCAAAAGGTACTTGCTTTCAAATTGTAGAAAAAGAGATATCCCTCCATCATGATTGCAACCCTTCTTGAGTAATAAAAAAATTGCAATACACAAGCAGAAATAAAAACACAAAATTCACACAAACTTTCTCAAATTTATGTCTTTTTCTTATTCTACATTTTCCTTCTCCATTCCAATTTTGTTCTCTCTCTTATTATAGATTTTCTCCTATATTCTAATTTCTCTCTCTTTCTGTAGCTTTTCCTGTCCCATTTCCTAAGTAGATCCTCTTACTTTTTAAACTATTCTTGGTCTGCCTAATTTTGTGTATAATGTGAAAAACACAGATAAATAATGTTTTGGGAGTAAAACTAATTACTTTTCAGTTCATTCCTATGTTTACTTAGTAGATTTCAGTTTTTACCAACTCTTTTATATACAGTTGTATGCTTGCTGGTATGCTGTCACTTTTTTAAAAACCTTCTCCCTATTTTTCTGCACAACTCTTAACATAAATTTTGTATAAACTTTCAAGTAAATCCTTATATTCATGTTTCCTTGGTACTATTCGCAATATTTTGCTCCTTCCTTCTGTAAACTCGAAACCCTCCACTCATCTCTATCACAGATGATGTCAGAAGCAATCCTATGAGAATGTCCTGTAGTAAAGATTATACTCTTGCCTATAATTCAAAGCATATGTCTAGTGCAGTTAATCTCTGCCAGCACACTGATCAATCGCCAATGACCTTTACTGCCCCCCTACAAATACAAGTTTGAAAAGATAGGCCTATTCTTAAACCACAGGATTCTGTAGTTATACTTTTTTGTTTGTAAAACCATATTTTTTAAAAATAGTTTTCTGTGTATTTTATTTTCTCCTAAACATATTTACACAAAATCGTAGTCTTATTTGTATCTATATATCCATGCAATATTCATTATACCACTCTCTCTCTCCCCCTCTCTCTCTCTCTCTCACCCTATGTATTCATCCTTTGAATGCATTAATATATTCACCTAGTCCTTTATTTGTGTATTTCCTTCCTTCCTTCTTCCCCCTTCCTTCTTTCCTTCCCTTCCTCAGTCATTTATTTATGCTTAATTGTAACCTTCCTTTCATTCCTCCAGTCTCCTTCCTTGGTCATTTCTCAACCTCTCTCTCTTCTCATCTGGAGAAAAGCTCCCCCCCCCCCTTTCACACTCGAAACGAGCACCTTTCACCTGTTTTCAGTGCTATACTGCACTGTAATGGCAGTGAAATGATATGAATATTAGTAATCTTTGATATGTGTGTGTGTCAAGGTGGGCACACCACAATAGGCATGAATCATAACATAGGCCTTGGCCTGGTCAAGCTCAAGATTATCTATCACTCATGCCCAACCGACCACATCGGAATCCTTCATCAAATGAAATGACTTTATGAGGATTTAAAGTAATCAATTTGATGTTCAATTGACATAGGCCCATATGTGTAGGCATATTACATGTACATGTAGCACGTAAATCTCTAACAGTACCATTGTAAACTGATTAAAGTTAGAAAAAGTTCAATTAAGAAAGTTCGACCTCACTCAGTTTAATTGCACTCAGTAGGCCATGCTCTCAACAATCTACTTCACATAAACACTTTATTATACATCACATGATCATTTTCAAACTTTTTGCTGATGAATACATTCATTACCCATGAAAGTTTATGAAAATTATGAAAACTAATCAAAAGTGTATAATGGAGCCAGAGGTCCAATTACCTATAAATAACAATGAGCCTCTCTGATACTAAAACAACACAAATATAACTTGCATCTGCATCATCCTTGTATGATAGTTACACAAATTATATTTTTAAAAAATCATGGTCAGCATGGTCAGTGATGCATGACCAATTCCCTCTCTTTGGTGCTCTTTGAGGGTTTGTGGAAAATTGCCTTCAGACCCCCATAATATAACCCGCATTATTGCCTACAGGAACTGGCTGCTCCCTGTGTTAAAAAAGCCTAAGGAAAAGAGACAATTCAGTAGTAAACAGCTTAACTTACTAAATGCACTAGGCTGTGGAAGTTTGTATTCTAATCTTACATTGTCTTTGATATGAATGATCATCACCTTGGACTTTTTTATGACATTTAAGATAAATTGATGTGACAAGATACCATGACTAATAACATTATTCTGTGAGTTTATTCTGACACTAAGTGAGTCAGGTGCACAGATCGAGTCAATATGTTTACTCACAAAATATTACCAGAATGCCATAAAAGATGAAGGGAAAATAACAAAATGAGAGTGGTTTTAACTTGAAAGTGCTTATCATAATTATATACACTGTATATGTAAGGGCCAAACTGAAGTTTACCAGGATATTTGAAAGATATAAACAATATTCTAATTAATGTGCCAAGGTTTATGATTGATGTTTTCTCATCTTTTTAGACCATCAGATCAAATTCTGTCCACATGCAAAGGACTATTAGTGAGCCAAGTTGACATGGAATTTTATTTTATTAATAACTGAAGGACAAAGCTCTCTCACTTGGTATTTTAATGGGTCATTACCATGATATCAGCCTCAGCCTCTACTAGAATATCTCTCCAATATTAAATTCCCAAAATGGTGAAGGATAAGAACCGTCACCATTCATAATCTTTTACCAGATACAACATGTACATCTTAAAGGTAAAGTTGAGTTCTGGTCAATCCATTGAATTTTAAAAGAAACTATCTGGAAGCAATGAGGAGAAGTTGATCTCAATCTCTGATTAAACTATTTATGACACAAATATCAACTATCATAAGGAACTTACAGTGTATTCTAATATACCGGTAACTAAACAATTCAATCAATTTTATATGTTTAATCTTTGTATTGCATTTATAAGAGCTGAATTCGATGTCATCGTGGATCTACTACAAGTAGGAGGTCCATGGTTATACCAGAGAAGAGTTACAGAAATTTCTCTGCTTAATATACAGTATCGATCCAGAAACTGAACAGTGCCATAAATTCATGAACTAGTACAACTACTGTATTAGTAACACAATGATCTGTGTTTAGATCAAGTATGATGCACTACCAGGCGTCATTGAGTCCACGACTAATGGGTTTGTTTTTCTCACTCTTTGACCCATTGGTATCGCAAGTTCAAATGAATCCATTACATCAAATACTGTACATCAACCTCTCAAATTCCATCACACCAATTGTGTCCATACCCAAAAAATGCATTACTGTAAACTCAGAGCTTCCTTTTTATTGCTATGAAGTCAATACTTACTATCAGAATAATGTATAGGCATGTTAATGAAACAGAAAGTATCATAAATAAAGCTGCTTTATAATCAGAAAAAAAATGAAGTAAATTATTTGGTAGGAACTCTCTATATCTTTTTTTTTTTAAACCCTTCTATGAGCATGATAAAAGTATGATTCAGTTAAAAGCAGCATAGTTATAATTTCCTTTTAGTTTTTTTTTCAGCTTCCATAAAGTTCTGCAGTAGCAGTCAAAGCTCATGGTCACTCAAACATGTCAAGTACTGAAGGTGGACTGTTTCTTACCAAACTCACTTCTCCAGGTCATTGAACCCATCTTACTGAGAAGGATGTGAGCAACTAGAAGTGTGTCAGAGGTCATTACCATTTGATTTCCTTACAATGAGTAGACATCCTAATCAGACATGATTGGCTTCATAAACAATCAAAAAAAGGTTTGTCAGTAAACCAAAGGATATTATTCTAATGAGAGTTCTGAGAGAATTGATTATGCTTGGTTACAATGTGTGGTTGTTGAGGTTAGAAGGTGATGTAAGCTTATTAACATTTAATCCAGGAGCACACAAGAAGAAGCCCCAAATGTCCAATAATTAGTGCTTAGAATTGTAATGAGAATCACAAATCAGTCAGATAATTGAATCTTTATTTTGAAAGACAGTAAATATTTCTTTTAACAATATGATCAAGAAAGATTACCGAGTCAGAGTCCTTTTCAGGACTCCTCAACCCCCCCCCCCCNCGCAAACCTACTGTATAATATGATCATGAATGTATGAAGAGTTTCCCTGTCCAACATACATTTGATATCATACCATGAAATGTAAACATTGTTTGAAACCTTGTTGAATTCCGAACTTGGAAAACAGTACATTCAACATCTAAGTTCTTCAGCACACACATACATGTACTACACGTGTATAATAAATTCTGTGCAGTTACAACACACAAGTACAGGATGTGCCTATTTACCAGGCATTAAGAAGTGATAGTTAGTTAGGATCGCTGAGTGACACAGGAGAGGTGCTATATTGCCCCTCCCTTTCACCCTTTAAACACCCCTAGTCAAAGGAGACAGTGGTAATGACTTGTTAACTCTCATTTCCATTCATACAAACTTGACACTTCCATTCTGTGCTGACATACTCTAATGCACAAAAATGTATTTGCTGTGACATGGCATCCAAGGAAATGTTACATAAAGAAATATGAGTGACAAGTATTTGTCAGAATAGTATATGCTACAGTATATATTGCCACAGTTATAGGTTATGTTAAACATCTTTAATTTATATGACAACCATAATATATCAATATTTTGAAGAAGGAAATAAAATGAAATGCAACTACATGTCCACAGGTAGAATGTATTTTAAAAAATGAAGAAAGTATTATCTTTAATATTTTCACAAGGAATGGCACTTTTCAGCTCATTTCAAATTCCACTATAAACTTATAATCATGAATATTCTAGAAATTTGAATCAGTTTAAAAAGACATTTGAGTCAGATATTCATAAATTTGCCATGGTTATTGTACTGATTGAAAAGACAGTTAGATAATGGGGCAGTTCACATTGTATCATTTTAAATACATAATCCATGCTAAATGGTCAATACAACTGTCTTCACCTGATGTGAATAGAGCTCAATAGCACAGAATATTTAAATGTTTATATTATTCTGTCACTATATCTTTGCAATGTCATTTGAATTATATAATATCCAAGAAAATATAGAATTTTATACAGCGAACCACAATCACAGCTCAACTATATAAAATGTACTCAGTGGTACTAATACTTTTTTCTTTTCATTTTATCCCCCCAAAGATTGATGAACGAATGTAGCTCCTACTTTAATTCATGTTGTCGGTAGATGCTTCCCTTTACGACCATCATTCAATGACTCACTGGAGCATTGATGACTGTATGATATATCATAGAGGAATGTGGTATAGGAAAAGCATATGTATGCTAACATGATATTAAACATAAACTACAAGTACACATGTAACTATTATACCATTGAATATTAGCACAGCAGAGTACAGAACATGTATTTCACCTACTGAATGTATTTTTTTAATTTGTTTAAAATACATATAAAGGCTGCATGCAAAAAAAGATATTAATAAATAAATAAATACATAAAAACAAGTACTTACACAATAATCTGTTCATTAAAATTTATTCTACAAATACAAAATATTCATTATTTGTGATTACCCAAAATACATGTACGAATTTGAATGGGAAATAAGTCAAAAATTCACCTTTGATTTTTCTGAGACACATTTGACAAAGATCTCAAACTCTAATCAAAGTCATATTAAACAAAATGTTAACTAAGTAAAAAAGGCTATATTATTGACATTGGTCTTGTGTCTATGATGTAGCCTTTTGAGGCATCGAGCCATCAGGCCATCAGGCCATCAGTGACTCTCAGACTATTAGCAAACAGATGGACCTTCTCTAGTTCAAAGAATAAACTATGCCATGACAAGTGATCCCTTTACAGAACAAATACTTGACTGGTTCTTAATCTCTCTCTGTCTGTCATCCAAACTCATATCTCAGATAACTTCCATTGATTGATTGCTGGTTAAACAATCTCTTTACACAGGTTCAACTCCAATCACTAACCCTATCAATGCCAATCAGGTGCTGTATCATACAAAGATCCAGTTGTATTTAGTGTTGCGGGAATGAGGGGGTTAATATACAAATATTCTTTCAGTGAATGAACTTTTATGAAGTGTGTAAATAGACATAAACAATAAATTCTATGCAGTGTAAATAAGATACAGAATGATAATGCTTTACATAACATGGTGCATTGTTGTACATGTGTACACTTGTAAGTGTGTAAAATATACTGAAACAAGAAGTAAATTTGAATGAAACAGGCTAAATTTTTTGAATGAAATGTACCCCAAAAATGATAATATCTTATACAGACAATACTATAGGCATTTCACAAGCAAAGGCTTTGACAATCTGCAATAAAAAGGTAACTGAGAATCATATCTACATGTAGGGTTACAAACATTTCAAAATAAGTGTATAAACAAATGGATATTTACCACATCTTCTGTTAATAATTTCTTAAACATTATTACTTTACAGAGCACCTGCAATTTGATTGTACATGAGGACCGTGGACTTCAAGAAAGTAAGTGTGTATATAGGCTACACTGATTGCCTATCTTGATTGGAGGTCTTTGCTTAATAAACCACATAAACCTGTGGGTGTAATTCTGCCTTGGCCTACCAACTCCACTCATCCTCTTCATAATTCAACCAGACTGAGAATGCTAGAAACAGGATATTTTGGGCTACTTTGCAGGCAACAAGCTCGACTGATATCGACAAAACAAGAAGTGCAAGTTTGAGTCATTCTAAAGTGATACCAGACAGCCTAAGTTATTGAAACCTTCCAAGAAAGATAGCATCAGTGACATGTACGCAAGTTGAGATCATTCACAGCAATCAAACTTGACAAATTATAAGGATGTAGTTATTTAAATAAAACATATAGAAGGACTATTCTTAGCCGTGACATTTCACTAAATTTATTAGTATGGGCAGGGATGTTCCTGGTTTGGGATGACTGGCTTAGTTTGTCAATTTCATTTCCAAAAAGTATTTCTTTTCTTTGTATTTTTCTTTATGTCAAGTTCTAGCAGGAGTACAGAACTGTAATTTATGAAGGTCCATTACACGATACCAGTCATAGACTTTTTGTTTCTTTCTAAAAGATTATTTTGACATTATTTATGAGAAACAAGACAACCTCCAGATCTCTATCTTAAAATCACTATCTAAAGTAATAAATCTGTGTATAATGCACGTTCAAGAAATTGTATCAACCTGGAAAAGTTGGTTTCATAAACAATTGTGAGAGAGTATTGGAATGCTGATTCTTGTAAAGTCAAGTTGAATATCAATCAAATACATCAGGTATTTTCTTCTTTTCTCTTTCTTTTTTATGGAAACGTATCTGTTTAATTTGGCATAATCAATCAGTCTGTCATTTTCGTATGTTCCATCTAACTCCTGCTCTTTTGTTTATAATGCAGATGCTTTTATGAGATTTCCTTCTTTCTTTTTTTCACAGGTGCTCCTTGAGCATTTGATTTGTGTGGCTTCAGCACATTACAAATTTTATATATTGTTATTATTATTATCATTAATATCAAAGAGGAATTAAAGATGAAATGAACTATGATAACTACTTTTTTTCTGACAAAACATACACATACAAGGCTTACACGCATTATCAAAATGATATTAGAAATAAATCCATAAACTACATGTATTTCAATTTACATATATGCTGAAAAAACCTAGAAATACTGCAAATCAGTTAATACTTCAGAATCAAGGATACAAGAGTGACAGGTACATGTATCAGTGTAGTCATGTTTTCATCACTAGATCACATTATCAACATTCATCTTTGCCAATGATGAAAAATCTCCTATAGCAATCAGTAAATCATTCCTGTTTAAATCCGCACCAACCCTGCCTGGAAACATTTACCTCTTTCTCTCTCTCACTCTATCAAAAAATCTTTCTTATCCTTCGTTTCAAGCTGAAAGCACATGCCTGGATGTATTTCCTAACTGTGTTATCCAATTGCTACACATAAGTGATCTATTGCTGAGTCAGGTAAGAGAGTGTTAAAACTCATCAAGCAGGCCATGAGCAGGCAGAATCTGAGATCTATACATCAAGAATATAAACCATAATCCTAAAATAGATGGATGATGAAGAACAGCTCAATATCAATTGATAAGATACAGCTGTAGACATAAAATATATACATAAGCCTATACAAACATTGTATATAAATATATTAGGAACAAAATACTATCACATTATCTTAACAAAATGACTTCAAAATAATTAAAAGTTGAAGTTAAATTTTTAAAAATTATCATGCAAACTGTAAGAATAGAATAGCAAGCATGTCTTTGAAAGGTATCATCTTTCATTCTGAGTATGTAGGCCTTTCCAGAACTTATTATTCTAAATAATGAAATATCACTATTAGCAAATGCATTAAAGTTTTTTATTTGCCTTTTATTTGCCTTTTGTTCTCTATTATTCCATTAAAAACAATACTGAAGCTAAATACCTCCTAGGTAAAAGTTTCAATCATTCGTTAAAATTCATAAATTGTATTTTTTAAAAGGGAGCCACAATATGAAAGATTTTGGTTGGATTCATCCATTTTCTTTGTATCCTATACCACCTGTTGTGCTTCTGATGAATATGTTTTGGCAACAGATCTGACAAAAGGAAGACTAAACGAGAAAAACAAGGTGGTCCCATATAAGGAGAAATATTCACGCCAAATTCAAAACATGTCAATAATCTTTGTTTGATTAGATTTAGACAGATTTGTTCCTACTCATAAAGCCAAAGGATAGATCTTTACCATCAAACAAATTAATCATTTTTAAATATTATTAGAAAAGTAATAGTCATTTTGAGATTTGTATTTGTATGTAAGCCTAAATTAATTTAGCCTAACTTAGGACTGGTCGCTTTAACACTACACAAGTATGCATACAACTGAATGGTATGTGTATTCTCCTTCATAAGTAATACACAATGTATGCTAGGTGTTCCACACATTTATCCTAAGTTGCAGGAAAAAAATACTGCAAGATTTCTCAGAACAAGATCACTGTCCAGACTGCAAGAAAGTATTAAAGGTAAAGACCAGTTATGGTCATGCGATTGCATTGTGAAAGAAACGTTGTGGAATCAATCAGAAAAAGTTGATCATCTAGCATCTAGCATCTGCAAGGTTCTGGAATCATCAAAATGATAAGAAATTTGGCCCATTATTCGTAAAGTTATAAGCACTATACACAGAAAGATGTATATGGGACTACCCTGTATCTCTCACAGACCAAGAGAGAAACCAATTTACCAAATATATGAATTAGTAGGCGGTTTCCCGGCAAATTTTTTATCATCATGTATTAGTCAAAACATATTCTTTCACATGATTGGTAATGAGAGCTTCCATTTCATTTTTTGAAATTGGGGCGTTGCCAATACTAGTCTTTACCTTTAAGAGTGAGCTGCCAAATGTGGACAGATACATGGATACAAGATTGTAGAAGAAGATGGATGTTTGAGAGGATGGGTGTTAGAGAGAGGCAATGACCTAGATGTCATATGGTGTTAATCAGAGTGTTGAAACAAACACTAGAAGATTCCTGGCAAATGTTGATGATTGAAACACACATGGTGACTGAGAGGGAGAGAGAGAGAGAAAGAGAAAGAGAGGGAGGGAGAGAGAGAGAGAGAGAAGATTAACATCATCAAACAAGTTATTTTCTGGAGGGGGCTCAAGCAAGCCAGGGTGTAGGATCTTTGTGTAATACTTCTTGGTGTAATCCATTGAGCCAATGTATAAAGCTTGAGAGAGGATTATTAAAGCAAACTTGTTGATTGAGTAGAAATATTAAAAAAAAAACAGAACAAAGTCATTTTGGGATTTAGTCCATGGTGTTTACAATACCAAAGCATGGTCCTACATTATCTATTTATCTATACCTCATAAAGTGAACTTTGTTTGAATTAAAACATGAAACTATTTGAAAGAAGATATCTCTGGTGGTGATGAGTAGTAGTGGTGAGTATTTAACCATTGGTAGAAAGCTAATATTACAGTGAGAATAACATTTAAGCACACTTTTGTTGTATTATTACATCACCACTGATCTCAGGGATTCAAATATCTCAAAGTTTAGAGAACAGATGAATGAATATCTTGTAATCAGAATAGGCCATTTAGGAAAGTTAAGTAACAAAGAGCAAATAATTATTAAAAAAATCAACGCTATAGAAATTTTAACTGCTAAAATGACTATCCTACAGTCATTAGCTCTGTAGCCCTCCTACTAAACTAAAATTAACTAAATAGCAAAATAGTGAATTATTCTCTGTATTCTATTGATAATAATAGAACCCTGCCTATGTCATTTTTTGGCTCTAGACTGTTGCCATATTCTTAGTTACAACAGCAAATCTACCATTGACTTAATACCAAATAGATTTGGATGTACAAGTGAATTGGTGTATGTGTGCGCGCATTGTGTGGGGGGGGG
>BEXV01001247.1:3042-19037 GCA_003118195.1 Hemicentrotus pulcherrimus
TGTTATGTATTCTAATTCAAAATGAAGTTTGTATGATTTACATATGTATTGAATGAAAATAATAAAGAATATTATAAAAAAGAAAAAAATCATCGCTACCAAATAATAGTCGACGGTTACCAAAATCATAGTAGGCCCTAGTTTAAAGTAATCAATGAGGCTTTAAACCTTATTGGTATGATGTTAAAGTAACTTGCTTTAAAAGCTTTAAAATTAAAACATTAATAAAAGGAGAAAATGCATGAAATGTATATTCAATGTTTGTCAATCGTTAAGCTATCTTATGAATTGATTTACCCCAAAAATACAAGTTTCTTTCTCACATATTTTTTTGTTAATTTCGCTTGAATTTGTCTTAAACGAACTTCTCGTCACGACAAAAACTCAAATGGCGCCATTCGGACACCATCGTTTTGGTAGCAAGGCGCCACGGCATTGCACGAAAAGACAGCTAGCTGTGGTATCCCACGTGTCCCCATTGCGATGGGCGCACCACCGAGCCACACTGAGCAGTGTGAATGTTCCATTAACGCCGATCGACTTCTTCCCTAATGCACTCCTCCCATTGTGGGCTTTCTTGAGCCCTATTGTGAACCCAAAATGGTCCTAAGTAGAAAAGATGAGGTCCCATGGGACCAAGACAAATCGATACCAAAGAAATATCACCAGACGTTTGGAGGTTACACGGCAGACGGAGTTTTGTGCCATGAAATAATGTACAGAACCACCCTCGAAAAAGAGATTGACTTCTGATAAAGATGCAAAGTGAAATGTGGGCTTGCCTATATGCTTTGTATGTCAGTTTTGGGAGAGAAAATCATTTAGTTTCAGATTCAGTTTAAGTTTATAGTTTCATACTGTTTCACATATTTCTAACATTTTGCAATGTTTTCAAAAGTAAATGGTAGACATAAATGTATTAACAGAGACCCAAAAAAATTAAACAGATAGTTGATATCCCATATCAAGTTGTTGGAATGCATCAAATTACAAAAACATTCAATTAAAAAGAAGAGTGAAAATGAATGGGCCTATAGTATAAGTGAACAGTTAAAATGATTACAATTCAAATACCCTGATATTTGATACATGACGTGAAATACATGTAGATGGAAATCTGGTTTCAGGTAAAAATGTCAGAGGTAAGCATATTAGAGGCAAAGGTGTCACAGGTACAACAAAAATGTCAGAGGTACAAAACAAATGTGAAGGTTAAAAAAAGCCAGTCTCGTCATAATATCTTAGCACTTTATCACACAAAATGTCGAGATGTAAGCTATTGGGCTAGTCTATTATACCAATTATAACAATACCAGAACTTTGCTTTAGGAATGTCAAACTTCATGAAAAACATCTTTGTTTGAAATTTACAGGGATATGCCCGTCACTTTTCAAGCTCTACCTTCAATAAAATAGCATACACCTCGGCAAAAATCGGGCAAAAAGTCACAAAATTGGGCCGAAAGGTAAAAAAAACTTAAAGAAAGAAGAAAATAAAGCAGCGCTGCAATAATGACTGCAGAGAATCCTTCGTTATTCTCTTTCGATGAGCCTAATAAACAACCATTTCCAATATTAAACCTGTAACATGTTTTTGTTGTTGACATTTTTACCTCTGACATTATTACTTTTGACATGTTTACCTCTGACATTTTGATTTCATTTTCCGTTGATCGTTGTTAAACGTGACAGTAGATATCAATTATTATGTTATACATTATCAGGATTTCCCGCTGATTCTGCCAGTTTTCTTTGATTCTTTCACAATGTAATCGCATGACAAGTATTTATGTTTGAGAACAGCAACATAATTATGAAGGAAATATGATCTAGCAGCTCATGAATAATCAGGTTGTGAATAACGAGGAGGACCAGTCTTGCTATTTATTAGATACATAATTGGTAACAGAATCTTGTGATTTTTTTTCTCCCAATGACTAACTCCTTAGTTTATAGTACCGTGTTCTGGAATCATTAAATTTGGAACGAATTGACCCCCGAATGTCAAACAACATTAAATACCCTGTGTTGAGGCAAGTGCTCACTTTTGTTGGCGCATGCATGGAGGTTGAGCAACAGTGCTGTGACTATAATGTTTCCTGAAATGAACCTGATAATGAGGATTTACATCTTTAAGACGTTTAACCAACTCTTCATACCCCCTGCTTACATTTTCGGCAATCTTCAAACATTTCTGATTGCTTTTTATACTGTTACAAGTTTCTAAATCGACTTTGAGCAGGCCCCACATCGAGCCTAAAAGGAATTCAAATGTTCCTTCTATAAATCACCCCTTGTTACAATATAAGAAGGGAGAAGTGGCTTTAATTAATACATTAAAGGAAGAAAAAAAGTCAATATGTTCTTGATCGTAGCCTGGATTGATTTTTCTTCTAGATTAAAGGATTACATCTTTACAAGTCTGTTTTAATCTAAGTTCAATTCCTGGATGGATTGACTTTCGGCTTGAGCAAACGCTCAATGAAGTGGCTTTATATCAACCTATCTCCAAGCGTCTCTTTCTTTCTTTTCTTCTTCTTCGTCTTTTTTTCGCGGCGTACGGTTTTCAAGAGCACTGTGGATTAAAGCCCTCGCTTAAAGTGACTCGGTAACATTGTTGAAATTTAATGAAAAGACTGCGTCATTTGTGTATAAAATGTTACTTTTTTATATTCCTTTTACTGTACTAACCCTCTAAAACGCAAAAAGTCGGGAAAATTAGATTAATAAATGGTTTTCTTTGAATGCATCACTGTGCGACACCCTCTAAAAGTAAATTCTCCATACCCATTTTGAATTTTTACAACTGTTTTTCCATGTAAATAAGACATAAGACAGACTTTAACAAATCTTTCAACACTTAAATGTCCGGAATTGTATATAGAGCCAATTCATTGCTTTATGACGATTTACATTCGTCTAGAATGTAATTAAATTGTAATGGCATAGTTGGGAGAATTAAGGAATCGATCAGATCAATTTTTCGCAATCGTTATCATTAAGGATGGTCTGTTTTCACTTAAACTTTTAGATTGTCTTTAATTGTACATTTAGCATTGAAGCCACTACTTTAGCACCATTTTATCTCATATGAACAATGCTACCAAGTCCCTGTATGTTTCTTCTCCCTGAATTAAGCCATTGGCTGCCGATAATGGTGATTCTTGACAGATCTCCTATTCGAAGAAAAAAAAGTTCCTTGATAAGCAGATGGCATGATTTATGTATAACGTCGATAATGGAGGTTATAATTCCAGCCGAACCGCCGCTTATTTTTTTTTTTCAGTCTGCGCTTTACCAGAATCGTGCATATTCGTTTTGAATATATCACTTTTTGTGGACACAATATATGCACTTCTCTCCTATGTGTAAAACAATCTAAAAAAGGAAAAATCCAAAAGTGTTTACACGTTGGTAGCTTGTAATCTGTTGAATAGCGTTTAGCATCGACCTTGGCTTTGATATAGTGATTAACTGTCATTATATTTTTGTTTTTATACTTTTGTACCTGTATGTAAACGCATTTTTTTTTTGTGGTAATTTAAGATATAATGGCACTTACTAGATTCGTTTCAGTTATGTATAATTAGTTCAAATTGATAACAGTAAAACTGCTAGAATAATAGGGCCAAATAATATCAAAGTACTTTTCAGCAACGAATGCTCAAGAACAAAATATCTGTCTTTGTTTCTAAAGTTCTGTTCATCAATAACCTTCGCAGACCCATCTCTTCCAATTTCGCATCGTACAAGAAAAGTGTTCTTTCTTTCTACCAACATGCGACATGTCAAAGATATTGAAGACAATTTACTATTGCGTTCTTCCACTTTTGTCGAGTCATCAATCCGGATTGAAATTCTGCTACATACAAACCAAAACAGGTGGATTCAACAAGACTAAAAAAAGAAGGTCCACACTTTTTTTTCACGCTTCCACTTCCTGCCTCTTGTCCAGTCAACAAAGGCGCAAATCTTCCTAAAGCCCCAATTTTAAACGTTTCTTTCAAAAAAACGAAGTCCCCTAATCAACTAGTATTTCTCTCTCAATTCCTCCCTGAATTGAATCTAAAATCCGCTTTTTGGATCAGGTTGGCTCAATATTGTCTTTGAATTGATCGATAAATTTGGAGTAAACCGGATTGTTGGTGGCAATATAAAAGAGGTATTGAATGAGCAAAGATGGATAGTTCGTCAACAATGAAGTTAGAAGCGTGGGCATCGGATGCAATCTCCACGGGGTAGAGGGGGCGGGTATACATGTCGATAAAGAGATGATGAAAGACAAAAGTTGTGAATGCTTGCTTCTCTGGACACTTTTTGTTACCTCTCTTTTTTGTCTTCAATATAATATGAAGTAGAAACGATTTACGCCTATCGTTTGATACTGTTTAAATTTATTCTCAGAAGAAGATTGCACGACAAGACAAAAGCAAAGGTTCCTAAAGCGGGAAGGGGTCGAATTTTATCAGTAAAGACTTTCCTTTTCAATGTGCAACAAGGGGTCATTTCATGTTTCGACAAAAACATTTAAAGGATTTGTGAATGATATATCCGAAGGACCTTCATACTATAAGCCTAAATCTCTATAAACTCAAAGAAGCATTTTGGGTTAGGACGGTATCACAGAAGTATAAATGAGATCGCTTACTTGAATTGAAAGAAAAAGCTTTATCCGTAAATACCTTTGGACTGAAATAGAGTTTATTTTATAAATGAAAAAAGGTATTTTATGGCGTGAAGATTTGGAAGAAAATGTGTCAACCCATCCTTTCTACACAATGCATCAAATTCGCTTATCTCAACGTTCGTCTCTTGACCTCCCCCTCCCCCTTAATTCTCACCTCTCCCTCTACTGTTTTTCATGTTTATGTCGTCTATAGCTTTTGCATATACCTCTATACGATTAAAACATTATCAAAATAAGATTTTCGTACGTGTGAGAGTTATTATGACGTATTTGACATACATTTCATATCATGATAATTTAGGAATTTATAACGTGCATAAACTCGAAACTTTCGATCACGTGAATTTGATCCATGGTCAAAATTGTCTGACTTATGTTATGGCGTAAAACTGTAGCAGAGATTAGAGACAGCGTCACAAAATATGGCAGACCATTGCGGACTTTGATCATTTTAATTTCCAGAAGTAAAAATGTCTGGAAGTACGTTGCGATGCCATTAGTTGTTAACAAGACGACGCCTTGTTCTTTTGCTCCTGTGATTTCTTTCTTTTTATGATACATCCAAAGACGGTAGCCCGTCGGCAAACATCAGACATATTAGACCGCAATGCGGCAACAAGAAAAAGATCTTGATTGCGGCCCTTCATCGGTAATACGTGGCTAAATAGATTACCAATCGCTTTAGCGCCAAAATCGTACTATCTATCAGACAAGAACAATGTTCGGTGGATTAGTCCCGAACCATCGTGTTTTAAAGAGAGGGTTAGATTCTTGAAAAGGTGTGAAATAATTTGTGAGCTTTATCTTCTTATTTTTTTTTTCATCAGTTTGGAATAAAGTTATGATAGAAACATCGCTTGAAAATCATTGTTTTTCAAATATCCTTATACATGTACATGTATTCAAAATATGACGAGAATTTGGTGAATGGGTGAACCAATCAGTCATGTCACACGTGTGTGTAGTCCGATATACCAACTTCTGTGTGCAGTTCATAATAACGCTATTTAACTTGCTTTATGCAGAATGTCTCTCTCAGTCTTCATGGAGGACCAGAACTCGACTTCACCTCGTTGTCATGTAACTCCATGCATGTATGTATATCATTGTGGTATAGTCTTCTGAGAAACGGCTATGTCCTGCGCTGACGTATAGCTTTCCATGAACTTCACATATTGCCGCTTGGCATCGTCATTCCACGAAACGTCGTTCTTGTAATAAAACAAGAAATAGATCATGAATTTTCTACTGTAAATCGACTATTTTTTAAAAGTAATTTAAAGTATTAGCGTATAAAGTATAAAAGGGATCAATAACTAACATAAAGTATTCATGTTTATTAGCTTTATCTAAATATGAGGTGGTGGTGGGGAGAATCGGATAAGAATTAAGGATTATGAAATGAATATCCCTCAGCCTATTCGGAAAATGCATTTTTTTTAAAAAATACATCAAACAGACTCAGGATGACCCGACATTTGCTCAGGTTCTCTTTAACTATTTTAATGGTGTTGGTCCGAGGTCATAGATCATGCTGTCGTCACTGTTTGAAATCTGGTTAAAAGTCTTGTTAACAGATAACAGTGATAATGAAGGACTACTGATTTATCACTTGGCAAACGGCGGCTCCCGTAATCCTCTATCTATTAGAGCTGTAAAACAAAAACATGCGATTACTCGCGGGTTTTGGTGAAGATTTGGGCTTGTTTTCAACGAACGACACGCCAAATAATATCTCTGCAAGATTCGTGTCACTTTATTATCTCTCATGTGCCATATATTGCCTTCCCTTTTCCCCTGTTTTATAGTTGCTATCGTATTATCTACACATACAACTTCTGTGTCTGCTTTCGTATTTTTACCCCTGTTTTGTACTTGTTTGCATCATATTGTATCATCATATTACCCATGATCTGTAATTATTTTGTATCACGAGGGTAAAAAATACCCGAATTTCCATGGATGCTTTATGGATAAAAAGTATCAAATAGCATTGATTAAAATAAACCGTTATTATAAACCTACTCATCCGTCATTTGATTATATTCCTGTACGCATTCGTCGGTTCATGATAACGCCGACGAAATGGAAAGCAACGATGACATTAAACAATTTTATTACAGTAACATTTATTACATAATTTGTGTAAAATTAGACTAGAAAATAATAGCATAATACACTAAACGAGGCCAGCCCGCTTCTAGATGGCAAAACACATTCATTTTTTGCAGAAATAGAATAACGTTTATCAAACGAAGTGCATAACATGTAGCAGTGTAGTCATGTATCTCCATATATGGAGACAATGTGAAGATTTCTATTATCTATCGAGATGTCGTAATTCGGAGGTGGATCAGGGGCGATCTAAAAGCCAGTTTTGAGATAAATTCCGACATGTGTAAGTTATCTGAGGTCGGTTTACCATGTTTACAGCGTCATAATATCAATTACCTTTTCTTGATACCAGATTAATGACTATTATCTGTAGGGTGATAAATGACCGGTCATTTTGATCTATTGTTTAGAAACAAGTCGAGATTGCTATACGTATAGGTTTTAAGGGGTGCGGTGTTTCTGAAAAACGAAGAAATCTAAAATCGCCACAATAATGATAATTCAGAGGCGTATCCATAAGACTGTGGAGCCGCTGCTGTACGCCCCCGTTGACGGTCCAGAAATATCATTAATTTTTCAATGGGTCTACACCAGGACAGGCCGCCCCTAGATATACATTTATTTCGCCTCCAATCCGGGGATGATTTGCATCATTTCCATGAATACACTATAAATGCCTTGGGAATTTGTGAGATGTTAACGTTAAAAAGAATGTAATGGAAATGAACTAATTTTGGGGCAACCTTCGCGAAGGAGGAGGGGGTATTTCATTGAAAGATTACTGTCGTAATGTGCCAATTCACCGCCGTAACCATGGTAATGAAACGTCAAAGCACAGCCCGACTCCAAGCTCTTACAAACCGTCTGTTGAGAGCAGAAAGATGTTAACTCTACCAGGGAGTATTTTGGTTAACGCCCATCTGGCTCCCAGCCGGAAAAAATAGATTTGTAGTATGCATTTTAATAATTGAGCTTAAATGAGCTTTGGTCAGTTTCGTGTCTTTTATGTAGATTCGTTTTCTAATAAAAGATGTATTCGTGTTGAGGAGAAGGTTGAGTTCTGGGAAGAGGTACACACATAGTTTGTGAGCGTTATCATTGTTATTATGCAAGGGTGGAAGAACATCAGATTACACATGTTCCCTGAAAAGCATGGCTCTTCAAATGCCTTCATATTCTAAATATGACATGAAACATCGTAAAAATCGGGGGTACATGTAGGTTTTTTTCGCCATGGGCTCGTGTAGTCCCATATACATCATTCTGTGTACAGTGCTTGTAACTTTGCCAAGATTTTGCCAAATTTCTTATCATTTTGATGATTCCAGAACCTTGCAATACACACGAATACTTATATACTAGATGGTCAACCTTTTCTGATAGATTCCACACCGTTTCTTTCACAATGCAATCACATGACCAGAACTCAACTTTATCTTTAAAGCCCCGCTGCACTAGTTTGGCCAGGAGAGATTAGACCTCCTGCATGGTCACTGGCAGGTGCTTATCTCATCAAATCAGCTCTCAATTGACATGAGAAAAAGAGGACTGTGGACCAATTGTTTGCTATATAGAGGGCACAAGTAGCTGTAAGTAGTGCAGTGGGGCTTTAAAGCAAAGAGGTTTGTTATCTATTGATAGTATGAATTTGACCTATATGCCTTGCCTTTTAATTTCTCTACATAATATTGCTTTTTCTGTCGAAAAGCCCCGTTTTGTCCTTAAGTCAAACACCATTGTGAGCGTATATAGTATCATTGTCTTGTTGCATTTGACCTTCAAACAGACAAGATCGTTAATTGTCAATGATATTTGATGGATTGTATAGGTAATCAACGTTTCTCACTCTTTTGTATGTATAAGGGGACTTCTGATACCGACCCATACACGATGTTCTTTTTCGGGTGATGTTAGTCATTTCTCAATGGATAAAGATCGGTTAAATCATTTCATGAAACCCTGATTTGTTTTGGTAAACCTAAACTTTTTCATCTACCTCTTTCTCTCTTCTACCCCTCCCTTCTATTTCTTTCCCTCTCTCTCTCTCTCTCTCTCTCTCTCTCTATATATATATATATACGTAAGTGGAAGAGGAGAGAGAGAGAGAGAGAGAGAGAGAAAAGAGGGGAAAAGAGGAGAAGGGGATAAGAGAGACTGAGAGAGAGAGAGAGAGAGGTATCTCCCTTTTCCTCTCTCCTCTCCCTCCCCCTCTCTCTCTCCCATATACCTCTCAGTCTGTATGTCTTTCTTTCGCTCACAGTCTCTTTATCCCCTTTTCCTCTTCTAGATCGTCGTTGTGAATAATTGGTGCCAAACTGAAAATTTTAAAACGTTCGTTTAAAAAATACAGAATGAAAGTAAGAATGAATATAATCCGCTTAATTCCATATACCTTTTACAAATCCAGGAATAGTGTCGAAGTGGTTTGAAATAAGACACAAATGGTGATTTCTACACGCAATCTTTACATAACCCCTTTTTTCAAAGGTTTGCCGCTATCAAAACATAATCCATGTATTCCCTTTTTGCGATTAACCAATAATCTTTTTCTTATTTCACTAAAAATCTACGATACAGCATTGGGCAACGGATCCCACCCACAAAACGACAAGAAAAATCACATCTATAGCATCGGCGGCACACCAAACCGCAACAGACAGATAAACAGTTGCAATTAAATCCCAATTATTCATCGAGAAAAATGGAAGAAATAAAAAGAGAGATTTTAATCGGGACCGAGCCATATGTATATATATTTATACATGTATCCGAAGGGGGAAATTCGGGAAGGAATGCCATAAAAGTTACAGTATTATGCATGACTAATTTGTATGATGGGGTTAGGGGCGGCAGCCTCTATTTTTTATAAGCGGAGCCCAGGGCTACGTTTAAAAACGAATCATTTACAATAACTTATTAACAGTCATTGCTTTGAGCTTAGACCGTATCGCGCACGAGTATACAAACAAAAATCACAATACCACTACAGTGTTTCATTCGCCCTTTCATCAATTACATAAATGCCCCGAACAATTACTTTCAATGCGATAGCTATCTAGATAACCTTGAAAAGGACTTGCTTTAACAGGGGCCGACATTGTTTGATGCAAATCGAGAGAAATATAATTCTGAATATATAACCACACCGTTGTATGGACGTGCGCGCCTTTTTTCTTTTTCTTTTACACCACCCTCCTCCAAAATAAGCATAAATCATGTGTCGTCTGCTGGCATTAGAAGGCGGTAACATTGAGCTATTAAAGTCAAATTAAAGTCGAAATTTTCCAATGGGCCTAAAGTCAACAGATTAAATCTTTGTAACTTTACCAATACATTTATGAAATATTATCTGCCTGTCTCGACGCAACAAGTGCCAAAGAGTCTTTCATCTTTGGAGGATCTAGAAAAAGATCGACGTGTATGATGTACATCTTCTTGAAAACTTCGTTATACATGTGTTATTCACCAAGCAATCACATGCTTCTGTTTAAATTCTTAATACTTAAAGAGACTTAGGACTGAGTTCTTGTGTGAGCTATCTCATTGTTTTTAATTTTGCGGTGGAAGAAAATTTAGGAAGAAGAAATGTCACATAAAAGGAGTGCCCTTCAAATACCCCCGCATTCAAAATATGAGGAGAGTAGGTAAAACTTTTTGGACCAAATTTTCATGCCAGATTGGTGTGTAGTCCCATGTGAGCATTTCCATGTGCAGTGCATATAACTTTCAGCAAAGATTGACGGATTGACGCAATATTGCGTCATTTTGATAATTCCAAAACCTCTCAGCATACACTAATTATTATATACTAAACAATCAACCTTTCCCAATCATTTTCAACATTTTACTTTCACAATGTAATTGCTTGACCATGGGGTGTTTCAAAAAGATCCTAAATCAAACTTAAACTCTAAGTTGGACTTAAACATTATGGAGAGCTGTTAGTAGCCTTAAAATAAAATATGTTAAGAAGCGAAAATCCAAGAATCTTAGACTTTAAAAAAAATCTACATCAAGAACGTGAAATCTCCTTGATAATAGAAAATATGACTGATTTGAATCGACATTTTATGCCTTTTAATATAACTTTAACAAAATATTTTCATAGATGCTAACGGCTTTCCATAATTGTTACGTCCAACTTAGAGATAAGTTTAACTTAGGATCTTTGTGAAACACCCTCCTGAACTCAACTTGATCTTTAAGAACGAGAAGGATCAATTGTATAACTTCGGATTCAAATGATTACCGCGATTTGTAAATTTGAGTTCTTTATATGGCTCGGAAGCAAAACACGCTTGTACATTATTTATTCAAACACAATCTGATTACCCATATCATTTCCTTTTATGCTTCTTCTATCAAAGATTTGTTTAATTTATTTATGTATCTAATCTATTTATTAACACATTGAAATAATGTTCTAAAAGGGTGTTATGAGACATGACCAGGGCCGTCCTGTGGGGTGGCGTTATATACATCCTACTAATTTTTTTTTTTTTTTGTGGCAAAGTTGATCAAAATCTGAGACTTTTGCTGATAAATTCCTAAAACCTCTCAACATTGGGGGAAAAACAGGGGGGGGGTAAACATCTCATTTCACGTGCTGTAAGGGGGAGCGGCGGCTTCATACGCCCAAAAGAGATCGAATTCGAGAAGCCCCGAGAAGGGGCTAAGTGTCTGGTATCGCACCCCTATATCACCAGATCACGTAACATGTACACCATCGTAGCTATTTTTAAATGGTTTGAATTATCTCGAAAGGGAAAATGAGCATCAAGGATGATTCTATCTTTGATAATGTCGTAACTGTGCGGTTTGCATGGAGGGGCGTCGATAGACAGCTCTGAGGGGGAGGCTTGTCGAACCAATTTGCTGACAAGAGATAAAAGTTATACTCCAAGAAACAAGCATATAACAAATTTAAAAAAAAGGAAGACAATTTTTTCAGATTGTAATAGTTGCCGACAGCCTACTGGATACAATTACAAAATGTGCGGACAAAGAAAATATTGGGGAGTCATCCCCACACTCCTCTGTAGAGATGCACCCATGGCGGCGTGGCACCGAGAACCCAAATCGGTAAAGAAATCAATGCAACATTTCCAAGAGGTTGAATAGGGTGAAACCACAAGAATTGGAGAAACAGGGTGACGAAAGGCTGACGAAAGGCTGACGAAAGGCTGACGAAGTATTACAACAGTTACGGATACGTAGAAGTTTGGATCAATAAATGGATATTGAAAACAAATTAAGAATCGAACATTAGACCGGTTTGTAATTGGGAAAACTTTCATAATTTGCTGTACAATAACATAGCAACACCTTTATTTTTCTCCCAGGCGCCTTTCCCTCGGGTATATATTATAAAAGCTTGTTGCCATGCCATCGTTCCTAAAAGTGAAGTCCTGCACAGTAATTTAAAAACGAAAAGTTATGAAAAGCGAACAAAGTGTGGCAATATTGTCCGCCACTAGATCACAGTAAATTTACAGATTCGCCACGTAGCGTTTCCCATAGATCAGTGAGTGAGACCTTCAAAATGAATTATATTCTCATTGTCTCTTCGATCAGCCAGTTTCGTTCTTGATTTCTACAACCTGTTTCTTCGATATTTCCTATTTTTCGTCAAGGCAATTTGTTTCAAAGGTTGGATGCTTTCCTTTGAAAAAATGTGTCTTTCGACAGAGCAACATTGACGATTAAATTGACGACGATATGTATTCATAATAGGCTCCATACATTATTTCGTTCATGTGGGGCATATCAAACTTGATTCCATTGTCACTACTCCACTCCATATTTGTTTATTTATACATGTATCAACAATTATTATACATAGTTGATTGTTCTTTTTTATTTTCTTTGTTCAACATGACAACTGCTTGACTCTCTTTTACCAGTCCCATCTCAAAAGTTGGTTGCAATCCTGTGACAAGCAATTCAATATACCTCCTTAATGATTTCCTTTGTGTCCACAATTTCTCATAATTAAATTGCATTTTCAAATGATGGAATTTCCTTTTCGTAAAGTCATCAAGTTCATATTCTTATTCATATGTACTTTTTCCGAAGAAACAAAAGGCAAACGATCATTTAGTTGTCTGGATTGCTTGTCATCAGAGGGAGTCTTTACGAAAATAATCTATTTCATTTTCAATTTTCGTTTTTAAAGACCAATTTTAAATCAATTTCCTGTCTTAATCGTTTTAGAGGGTTAGTAAATGCATCTCCATATGTCGTTCACGAGTTTTTAAAAAAAATCCATAACGTGTGTTTTGATGGAGTTGGTAGGCAAACAAGCACATTCAGCAACAATAGTTATTATTAGTGGTTCGCAATACATAAACCATTCATCACAGTCCTATCAGTGGGTAAATTGCCCGTGAAGTGGGCTCTTGATTAACTCGATTAGAAACGGTTCTTAATATTCTTTTCATAATCTTCACGTTCGTGCATTCCAATACTATAATACACATAGAAATGTTTTGACTGGCTGTTGTTGTCTTTTCGCCTGCGACGGGTGTTGAAATTCTGAGCTATCAGATTGAAAATCTTTTAGATATAGACAAGGAATGCCACAAGATTAATAAAATATTAATATAATAGATGCCCTTCATAATTTGATCCGGTAGTTGGACACTGTGGGTCACGGGAGAGAGAGAGAGGGGAGGGAGAGAGAGAGACGGAGGGAGAGAGGGGCATTGTGTGTGCGTGTGTGTGTGTGTGTTTGAGAGAGAGAGAGAGAGAGAGAGAGAGCGCGCGCGAGCGAAATTAAAGTGAAACGGTAACATTGTTGAAGGTTGATGAAAAAACTGCGTAATTTGTGTTTAAAATGTTAATTATTATATTCCTTCTGTACTAACCCTCTAACATGCAAACATATCCTGAACAAATTCTCAAACCACAAAGATATATATGGTTTTCTTTGAAGGCGTCACTGTGCAACACACTCTAACAGTTGATTCTCCGAACCATTTTGGAATTTTCCAACCGCTTTTACATAAAAATTAGACATAATACAGGCTTTTAAACATCTTTCAACACTTAAATGCCTGGCATGGTATATAGAGGCAATTCATTGCTTTGTGATGATTTACATTCACCTAAAATGTAATTGAATTCTAATAATATAGTTGGGAGAATTAAGGAATCGATCAGATCAATTTTCCCCAATCGTTATCATTAATATACATGGTCTGTTTTCACTGAAACTGTCAGATGATCTTTAACGGTACATCTAGCATTGAAGTCACTACCTAATGGCACCATTTTCTCAAATATTAACACTGTTACCAATCCCCTTTAAAGGTACTATGTCCCCTTTGCAGGCCAAAAAATGAAAAAGTTAAATTCCAACTGCGTTTGAAAGATAATACTAATTTAGAACTTCCCTAAAAAAGTTGGGGCTTGAAAATATCTTCAAGTGGGAAAATAACGACTATTAGTTGTCAAATCGACTTTAGGGCTATAGAGCCCAAAGGTAATAGTCTTGATTTGCAGACAATTGTACTGAATGGTTATACGTTTTATGCTGCGCAAAGATTCAATCACTTTAATCTCGGCCATCACAAGAAGTGGGTTTATTGATGTAGACAAATGCTCATGTACCCTTTACAAATCTTTTCATGTATATTATTACCAAAGAAGAAAAAAAAAACAGTCAGTCACTCAATAGTGTCTGACAGTGAAGTCTAGCCAGTAAACGGGTTTACTTGCATAATTTGAATATGAGGACACTGCTAACGTTTAAATTTCACAGATAGGACATACATGACATATTCATAACCACTGCAAAGTTCAACAGCATTTGAGGTTGGCTGCATAAGGGACATAGTACCTTTAATGTCCTGTGGCAAGACATTCAACTTTATTTGACACTCTCCATCCAGGTGTATAGTGAGTCTTTACCTGGTAGGATTTTATTCCTTGAATGCTTTGAGCGTCTTAGGATAGCTGGACTAAAGCCAGGGTATGATAGCAATTCTTTGTAGGAGTCTTCAGTTGGGATTGTAGCTTTTGTCATCTATGTATGTATCTACATAATATATATTATATCTATCTATCTATCTATCCATCTATCTGTATGTCTATTATTCTGTCTGTCTGTCTTGTCTATCTTCCTATCTGTCTATTTGTCTATGTAATTCCATGGATTTTCAGTGGATTTTCTTAAAATACAATAGCTTGCCATGCATTCTAATTATGATTTTCAAAAGAGCTCATCCACCATTTTGAAATTAATTAAATTGAGGTTTTAACAGATAAATGCTTTTCTTCCACAGTAAGTAATCCGTTCCATCCTATCAGCAGAGTTTTTATATATTAAAATGATTAGATAGAGATTAGATCCATATCAGTTAAAATTTGTTTATTTGTTTTGCGCCGGCTCTAGCTGTTCCAAATTTAATTTTTTAACAAATCAATAACATTTTCACTAGAATTGATTAGAGACTAAATGATTATCAAACTGAGGTTAATGGGGCATTGAATAAAGGGAGACAAATATTCACAGTGCAAAGGGCAAGGAAACTTGTTTACGAATTTAACCTAAAAAGCTTTTCAAAATACAGGGCAAAGAGTCAAAAAGAAAAGAAAAAAAAGAGTGCAGTATTAGCGTAATTTTGCGCTCTATTGCCTAGATCTATTGACAAAAATTGAAGTGACTTTTGTCAGCTTTGCATAGCTGGCATTCTTTCAACCCATCGAGGGAACAGGGGCTTTTGTTCGGGTCGGTGTCATCTCTGTCTCGGGCCTGCGTCGGGTCGGCAGCGCTTTCGAAGCCGCACGCCAAAGCGTGGGAAACGGTAGATTGCTTTTGAAGGCCACACAATGAAAGAGAATGAAAGAGACACGCGAATTCGAAGTCGCCAAATTTATTTATTTGTTGCCACAAACAATCCGCATTTTTAACGTCTTTTCCTCACGGTCTTTCCGTTTTTAAAGAAAGAGTGAAGGAATTTGTCATGGTCGCACTATCTCTTTATAATCGGTTTATAAGTATGCTAGAAGGTTATTCTGCTTTACAGAATAGTCTTGAAAATTGATAAGACCTACAAACTTTGTAAAAAGATGGGAAGACATTCACAACTCATCAGGGTAAGATATTCATCTTTCCTGCAAATTCTTTTAAAAAGCCATTTTAAGATTAAGCTTATCTTTCAAGGGACTTGGTAACATTGTTCAGATGAGA
>BEXV01001247.1:34189-47932 GCA_003118195.1 Hemicentrotus pulcherrimus
AAAACCATAGATATCTTTGTGGTTTGAGAATTTTTTCAGGATTTTTTGCCTGTCAGAGGGTTAGTACAGTAAAAGGAATATAGTAAGTAACATTTTATACAAAAATTAAGCAATTTTTTTCATCAACCTTCAACAATGTTACCCAGTCACTTTAATGCTTGACTAAGATACACAAAAAAAAACTTATTGTGATATATTAAATGGAATTTATATTACATCATGTTATATGGAAGAAATGTGAAAATGTTCGAAATAGTAACGGGAAATATTATGATAAAGGTAATTTCAAATACGCTGTACAAATCTTTGAAATGAAAGACAGTAGCCGTAAAATTTTAAAACGTCACTCAATTTCTTTTGTCATTTTGTTATTATCCTCCTCATCAGAAAGGGTCGAAGTACGCATACAAAAATATTTTGAGCAAACTTAAGGCAGCAATTTTTTTATGTAAGCTTTTCTTTAGTTTCCTTTTTGGTATCATACACAGAGTCGGCATATTTTCACAATTATGTTTGTTGTTCCCACGATAGATTAAGTAAGAATTTGAAGCGATTAGTCCCTCAAGCCGACCAGAACACCTCAAATCAATCATAACTTATTTTTCTTCACTTTTTCTCTCTCTCTCACAAAATGTGCAATCATGTCGACATACCTTGGCGAATATGTTGCTTACATTACTCTAGCGCTTAAACATCCACATGTTGACTCTCCAGTCTTTTAATGTAACATGAAGAAGAAAAATATGAATCGAGGAGACTCGAGTTCAAGGTGAACCTAAATTTTGGGTAAGCTCAGAAACTGTAGTGATATGGAAATATTTATAAAGTAATGTATGTTTGCGGGGGTGGGCGTGTGTGTGTATGTGTGTGTGTTTGAAAGAGAGAGAGATATATATTTATATAGAGAGAGTTTGAGTTTGAATTTATTACTATATCACATATATGCACATTTATTCATTGTCAATACAATATACATACATAATTACTAGGTAATTTGAGCTAACAAATGGCAACATGCTAATCGAGGTTAGCTGGAACCGGCCGAGTAAATATATCATTATTTCACATTGAATGCAGTCAAAACATGTGTTGGTTGGTTTACGCGCAAATTAAAGTTCATATCTTCTAAGGAATGTAAATACGACATTACTAATAAAATTGAAACTATATCATATATCTTTATCTATAGCTAAAAGTTACTATGTCCCTTTTGCCGCCAACATCAAATTCTGTAGAAATGTGCAGGAATTAGGAATATGTCATGTATGCCCTATCTATGAAATTTAAACATTGGCAGTGTCCTAGTATCCAAATTATGCAAGGAAACCCGTTTACCTTCTAGACTTCACTGTCAGACACTAGTGAGTGACTGACTGACTGACTTCTTTTTTTTTTCTTTGGTAATAACAGACATAAAATGAGCTGTAAAGGGAACACGAGCATTTGTCTACACTATAACCCACTACTTGTAATGCATGGCCAAAATTAAACTGATTGAATCTTTGCGCAGTATAAAACGTACGACCATTCGTTACAAGGATCTGAAAATCAGAATATTTGATAAAAATGACTGCAATCCCTAACTTCGATTCGACAACAAACGGTCGTTATTTGCACACAAAAAGGCATTTTCAAGCCATTTCGTTTAGAGGGAAGTTATGAATTAGAATTATCTATCAAAAACAGTTGGAATTTAACCTTTTCATTCTTTTGGCCTGCAAATGGGACATAGTACCTTTAAGATAATCAGTATCAAAATCATTCAGTAAAACATATCCATCACCTAGACATTTCCAGTAGAAAGATAGGTACATGGACAAGACAAGGATATAGACACAGAAACAAACACCCATCTGTATAAATAACACCCATGTCAGGGTAAAACAGAGAGACAGGTTAACATAGATGTGGAGCGAGAGAGAAAAGAGAGAGAGAGAGAGAGGCAGAGAGAAAACGAGAGATACATTTACCGATTGGTACGAAACAGGAGTTTGTGTTACAATGTCCGTGTTTGCGCCACATCCAACTTGTGGATCGGAAAGTAACTGATTATGACTTTCGGGGATAAGAATTAAACTTTAGTAGTTTAACCATGGAGATATCTCCATGGTTTAACCATGTACTCTACAGACCTCAATGAGTATTGGAGCAGACTAAACCATCAAGAGGTCACCGTAGGTTATTGTGACGTCACTCGAATCATTATTTAAAGTGTGGTTTCGACCAAGAACCCTCATATTCGTAGAAAGTCTTTGTGTGGCGAAACATTCATGGACACCATTCTAACTTCAATTTCTAGTTTGGGTCTTTTTCTGCGGTGATCATTTTCTGCACTCGTTAATCAAGAGCGACGCAGTCATGTTTTAAATGCCCGTCAACTCGAATCGAGAAACCTTTTGAGAATTAACCGTAAAGATCCTAATATGGATTTGATATGCCTGATTAACGGTTAGGCCGAGTTAGTCTACCACAATTCCTTTTCTTTTCTCATGACACAATTGTGTCGCTAATGATAATCAGCATTGCTTAGCTTAAAAGTACAAAAAGTATCTTAAACTTAAATATCTTAACCTTAAGTATCTTAACGAAGAGATTTACGTTGCTGGCGTGTTCCAGTGTACTTTTGGAGCGAAAATCATTACAAGCTGTTCTACCGTCTTCAAATAATGTAAATCAATAATATATTTTAGACTTGTGTGAGAGATTTTTGTGTTAAGTATTATATTTGTTACTTTTGATCGATACTAAATCAATATATGAGCCTATGTTCCTTATTTCTCAAAAATTTCCAATCATAATGATTAAGAAATATATGAAAGAAAAAAAGTCTTTCGGTTTTGAAAATCTTATCACTGTTGATTTATGGACGTTCATTTGTCAATGTCATTAATTTTCTCACATCTATTTGACGTCTAGGTTCATTGTTGCGGTTGTGGTTTTCATCATCAGTTTTATGAGTAGGTGTGTCTCATTTTCCTTATTCGAATTCCTTAGTAATATTGATTAAAGAATTTGAATTTTTACTGAACAATGACATTTTGACTTTTGCAGAATTTTACTATTATTTATTCAATAATTATTCATTTTCTTTTAAAAATACATTTGGAATACCATTATTGTTTTATACAGCCAAAGTTTGACACGGCCATTAATTTTTTCTCATTTGTATGACGTCCATGCCGTCTAGGTCACTTGTGGTTTTCGTCATTAGTCTCGTATGAGTCACCGTGGTGCACCTTTCTTCGAACAAGTTTGATTGATTTCTGACGTCATCGGTCAAAAGGTCACTATGCTTTTTGTTCGTGTTCTTTATCAACAATACGGAACCCCTTTTCAGCTGTCAATAGCGTTGATAATGATAACATTTTATACAATAAATTTACATGACTGACATTCGAAAACATAGTCTTTAGACGAAAAGAAAAATAGTGATTCAGCATCTTTAAGTCTTCTTCTTCTTCTTCTTCTTCCCCGGGTCTAGCTATATCAGTTGCTGCTCTTTTAAAACCAAATGTTTTGTTTTAAAAGGCATCGTCTAACAATGTTAAATCTGAGATGCATGGCCCTACGTGTTAACAGAGTCTGTGATATGGCGTTTTATATCGAAGCCCTAGAAAATTGCGCTTCAAAATGTTTATGAAGTGCCTAAAAAAATTTTTTTTTAATCTTTGAGTGACCGGTTTTACCATACTCATTTTCCCTAATAGACTTTTGTGTTATAAACACCGTTTGGAAAAAAAAATGATATTTCGATTTCCAATCATAAATATCTTGATAGTCAGACAGGCGATCGGCTTGTAAAAGTCATGGGATTCCTGACTGAGCAACTAAAAAGTGTAATGATGACTAGCAGCCATTCTTCTATATTTTCAAACTATTCTAAATATATCAAAATCGCCTCTGTTCGGCGTTTTAAACCCACAAGATAACAATGATGTCCAAACAATAACTAAATATCTTTGTTAACGCAGCAATTTTTCGCCAGAATAAAAATATTAATCCCATGGCCTTAACTAATTTCCAGTTTTTCCTTTTCGATAGAAAAATCTGCTTCGAAGTGTGTGACTACTTTTATGGAGATATACCAAGGTAGCTAAGTTCTCTAACTTTTGCTCCGACTTTTCTTTTCTTTTACTTTTCATTTCTCCTATTCAGCAGCACTTCATGTCACTCTATCAGACTTTCACATTTTCTTTTACGCCTTTCTGTACTGCGTTTCGCTGCCTCAGCTCATCACATCTTGAGTGAACAAGATGTGATGGCTTCACAGAAGTAGGAGAGTCGATAACAAATAAAAGTAATTAATCGATCGCAGTTCATCAGTTATCTGTCCATCAAAACCTGGGAGAAAATGAGAGAGAGAGAGAGAGAGAGAGAGAAAGAGAGAGAGATAGTGTGTGAGAGAGAGGGGGAGATGGAAAGACACATAATTGTGAGAGAGGAACTGATGAGAAATAGGGATAGAGATAAAGATACAATGAGAGGTGACAAGGGAGGTATAGAGAGAAGAAAAACTAAATGACATAGGTGAAAGAAATAGATTGGAGAGACGAGGAGAAGGTAAAGATAGAAATAGAGAGAGAGAGAGAGAGTAAGAGAACGTGGAGAGGAGACATAACGAGAGGAGTAAACATGATTTCGTCCTTCGCCTTTTGTATTGAGCGGATTGACACCTTTATTTGAGACAAATATCTCAAACAATGTACACACCTGCACACTACCCACTCAAACATTTGGCGTGCAACTTCAGGCTTAAACAATAAACCTTTTTACAACTTTTCAACAACTCAGGCTAAAATCTGATACCCATTGCCTGTTAAACAATTCCACATGACCATTAAACAGAAAACAATATACGACATATCCTTTCTGATAATCAAAAACCCGATGCACTTTCAATAAAAGTACTTTACCTACGTATAAACGAAATAACCGGTCTGAACATAGTAGACTAAAACGTGCAAAAGTTATACGTGCGCGTGATCGTGCGACGTGGATGTAAAGTTTTCGTGCGCCTAACGTGAGAAAGGAATCGCATTGCAATGGCGTCAAAACTTTATTGACCAATCACGCGGCTACATTGCATTTGCAGCGTGCGTGCGGATGACGTGTGCAGTTTAAATGGAAATTTTACATTTTGGTGTAAAGATGTGAAATCGGGGATCAAAATACCATGTTCTATGGTAAGTTGCACATAAACTGACTTATGAAGGCCTATTAAAAGGATTACATAATGTATGTTATATCATCTATCAGAACTAATTGAACAAAAGCTGTAACCATTATTTCTCCAAAACCTCCTCACATGCAGTAATGATAAAACAAACTAAGACTGTTAAAGTCTATGCATTTGGAAGTGGTTGATTTTTTGTTCATAAATTTGAAACTGCTTTAAAAATCTGTAAATCAGTAAATATAAGCCAGATATTATGAGCGGTAAAAGCAAACTTTGCCTCTTTTGTATTGATTACATTTTTGAGGGCACTCCTTATACATAAATGCGGGAAAATGCGGAAGTAGCGTTCAAATTTAGCCCTTATTAAAGAAATATTTAACCCATTTTTAATCAAAGTCCCAAACACTGCAAATTTGGATAGATGCGTGTCAGCCCCAAAACGTATTTAAGAGAACATTCATATAATGACATTTATTTCATATTTATGAAATATTTATTGGAAAGAAAAGTATATAGAGGGTACCAGACTAAGAGGGAAACAAAGAACTAACTGGGAGTGGAACTAAAATTACAGTGCAAGAGTGTACTAGAGTGGCAGAAAACAGAGATGTGTAGACAAATATTGCAATTAACATCTGATCTGGGAGAAGATACCATGATAAATAGATACATACATTCTATTTGATGGAAAAATGGTGATTGACGATTCATTGTACGTTTGATTGAATTTCTGATGGCCGCTATGACCTGCCCGAAAGTCCATGACATGAGAATGCATTACATAATACGGTAAAGGTTATCTGGTACAGTGCCCTTTTGACCATGTGATTGACATATACTATTATACTCCATCGATCTTTCGTTGAAAATCAATCAATTGCAAGACAACAGTCTTGCAGTTAATGTCTTTTCTTTTCTTAGCGGTATTTGCTCAAAGGCATAAGGTGAAGATAAATAAATGAGGTATCAGATTACAAGGACTTGTATCAGGCCATAAGTCCGTATCCAGACATGTTCAGTCCATGTTATTTGTCTCTTTAATCATGCGGTCTCATTTTGACTGCAACATGTAGTTTTTCAGCTCAACACGTGGTTTCTAAGATAGCCATGAACACGTTAAAGAAGGGGAAAAATGTTTTGAATGGACTTATATCTGTAAAATAGTTAATAGTTTTGCATAGATCACGTGAATTCAGATGCGCAGTGTTTTGAGCAGACTTCATCCGGTAGGCGACCACACCCATTTGGCGGAAAGGCGCCACGGTCAGCGAGGCGCCATTTTTTGTTTATTAGGCGCCATTTTAAGTTAGACTAAATTTTAAGTAATATTCAAACTTTTTCGTAAGAGCATAACAGGGATGGAGGAGTAGTGTAGACTATTTGTTCTTCTTTGGAGAATGTTAGAATCGATTTCATTCTAGAATAAACTATTAATTAACTGATTATCAAGAGGACAACCGGTTTAATTTTATCATCTTACGCATTTCACTCGATTGATTGAGTTTCCCCCAAATGTTTGTTGTATCAAAATGTAGCCGTCACAATATAAATTCCCAGCAAAGCTACAACAAAACAATAATACAAAACAACAACAACAACAACAACGACGAATTGATCTCTTCGATGAACTTCCTTCATAATTCATAAAGCATTATCAAACAACTGAATAGGCATTGACTTGCAATTATTTGTTGGCTGACGTCATTTCAATAACTATACAAATCTCATTTCACATCAAATACGGAAGGTGTTATCAAAGACACGATAAGGTGTTTGTTTTGATACCCAAGTTTTGTTTGATTGTTTTATCTTTACATTTATTTTTCTTGTATATCAGTGTTTAACATTTAATCAACGCACGTGCAAGTAATGGTTAATCATTCATTTTCTTTTTTCAATGACCACCACAATAAAACAATAAAAGCTTCATTTAATTTTGGAAGCACCTACTTTTGTTTTGCTTTGAGAGGTAAGCCAAATTTAAAATGAATTGCCAAATATTGACCGATATATACAAAATAATATGCGCATTTCCCCAGAAATGTTCAATTCAAAATCTTATCATTATGCTGATGAGGGAAGATATGATATGCTGATTTGCAACAATCAAGAAATTTAAATTTTTTCATAACTCAAGCTGAAGGCTCAAGCTTGAAGTTAAGAAAAAAATAGTTTCGATAAATAATTGTCTAACTTATTCAATATCTGTTGATCTGTTGATTTAGAGTTCAAGTTAGAAATACTGTTTTTAAGCAAGTGTAAATTAGAAAGTATCTCTCTTTGAAGTACCCCCGTACCTACGGCTTTTGTTCCTATCCACGGGAATGTGAATAGTGTGCACCTGTTCACTTATGTGCATTCATAGTTTTAAAGTTTAAAAAACTTTCGACGAACGAAAATGAGTGATTTTGGCCAGGTTTCGGAAATCCTCGAACACTGAGGTCGTGGGTTCGACGCGTGGGCCTCGCGCCAGCCCTCTTATAGTCATGTACCTAGGCTAGCGCGGGTTGAGAAGGTTCTGGCACAGGAGCTTACCAAGGGGTACGTGCTCGGTCCCGTTCCGCACCTTTATTGGGGTGTGCGCGCTGGTTGCGAAAGGTGCTCGCATTGTTTGAGGAACCCGTATGACGTGTGGGTATGTCGGGGTGCACCTGAAACGATCAATACAGAGCTTACCTGTCCGCTGTCCTATTGTTTGCCTCACCCTCCTCAACAACAGAACTCTAGAGAGAGAGAGAGGGAGAGAGGGACACGCTTACAGTGGAGTTCTATGCAACGGAATTCATGTGAGACAAGCGTGGGAACGAAGCTCACTCGCTCTTCTCACACTTATTGTTCCAAATACCTCAGCGCATCGCGCTAAGACTATAAAACTCGACGAGGTTAAAGTATTAACTTTTGAAAGAAGAAGCGAGTCGGGGCCTTTCGTTTTTACCTCGATCTTTTGATGTTATTATTTATCTCAAAGCATCACGCTAACAATGGACGAATGTGGTCTTTTCTTTTGAGTTTCGTGATGTTGACGATTTTGGGGGCAAGGTGAATCTTTCTGGGCTTCTCCTGATGGCCTCTTCATTGCTTCTAAAGAATAGTACATCAGAGTAAAAAATTAAAGAACAATACCTCGTCTGTCATTTTATTTTATTTTGAGTGCTTTGTAAAACGTCGGAAAAGCTTGACAATTAATTTATCATAAACCATCGCTCGGAAGCGAGAAAAATATTTTCGGCATCAACAATACTTTTGTGAATTCGCGTGAACAACAATCTGTTTGGCGGTCGCCGAGGAGTCTTGATTTATTTCGAAGAGAAACACAGCTTTTGGGATAATTCACTCTTTAACCTCCCATGAAATAAGGAAAAAGGAGAAAAGCGTTGTCATTTGCTAGGCAACACATTTTTGGGGAATATCGGATGAATATCGGTAGCGATCGGAATGAAGGAAAATGTTGATCTTCTTTTACGAAACAAATTCGATCAGCTTTAGCTATTAGTTTTCGAACGAAGCCATACTGTCGCTTTTTGTTTGGAAAACACTCCTCGAAGTTCTATGACAAGAAAAAAAAAACGACAATTGTATCATTTTACAAGTTTGCAAGAGGATTCGAAAGTTAGTGGTGGAAAATTATTAGCTGGAAACGTCGACTACCTGGATCGCCAAGATTGGTCGTCTGCTGCAAGTGAGATTTAATCGGTTTTTAGGCGCGCGCCGCGGGTCGTCCCGAGATAAGTCGCTCACACCACAGGTAATGACACCTTCTACTGATGAGATGTCGTCGTCTGAGAAACCTAGTAGAAACCATGAAGGACGAAAGGTAAGATATCCCCCCTCTCTCTCTCTCTCTCTTTCTCATACCCTATCTACTCACCCACTTTCTCTTTCTCTCTAAATGTATATCAATTCACCCGGGCAATTCACACCCGTATTCACGTTATTGAAAATATATTTTCCTACCTTTACACTTAAATAAAATTGCATTAAAAAAAAACGCTGTATAAAACACACACACATACTCTCTCTCTTTCTCCCACCCACCCACTTTCTCTCTCTACCTCTCTAAATTCATTTTTACCCTTCTCTTTCTATCTTATTTCATAGCCAGTTACCCGGGCAATTCACGTTATAGAAAATCTATCTTCCTCCCTCTACACTTAAATAAGATTGCATATTTAAAATAACACTGTATAGAAGACACATTCTCTTTATCTCGCTCTCTCTCTTTCTGTCTTTCCCTCATGTGATCTATATCAAAAGTATACAAGCATTAATATTATCATGGTTATATGAAACCATTAATTTTTTCTTCATCTTTAAACAAAACTTTTTCTTCATAAAAAAAAAAAACGTTTCTCTAGTTTATATGTCATTCTGGATTATATTTTACACCCATTCTCTCTCCCCAATTTTCTCTTAAATGCATACCGTATTTTATATACGCGCTTATATCTTGAGTAATAGGTATTTCGAATTATGTGAAATAAATTTATTTTGGTTTCATTGCCGTTGCAGATATTGATATTAATTTCAATTAACTGGGGGACTTGTTTCCTAACCATTTTTTGTAATTTATACTGACATTTTCCTCTTATATATTTAGCACGTATAATACCCCCCCCCCAAAAAAAAAAAAAAAAAAAAAAAAAAATGTGTCCACTCTCTCCGTTTTACTCCCTCCCCTCCCCTCTCTCTCCCTCTCTCCATCTCTCATACCGTTCTTTCACTTTTCTCTTCCTTGATTTTTCATTGTCAATTACCAAGCCATTCCCTTTATCTATAGACTTAACATCAGGAAACTGAAACAAAAATGCACAACACGGAAATGTGACTGAAGAATTCGTTTCCATTCTGTTCCCTATTAAAGGTCGATTAATATACGAATTATCGTATGAAACCCGTATTTTTAGGTCGTAAACAATTTAAAACTTAACTTCAATATCATAAATGATATATATGAAGCATTATCCCCCAATGCATAATCTCTCTGTAATTTTACATTTACATTTCATAAGTTTATGTTCGACTTTACAATGTTGATAATGGATATATGTTCTATTTTCACACCTCAATCCCTTTTTAGTTATATATCAACAGACTATATTCACTAAAAAGGAGTCGGTAACTTTTTAATGAAAGTGTAAAGTAAGTGTGTTTTTATGGAATATTGATGGCATTCATTTAATTTTTGTAAAAGATAATTCGATAGTAAAGTTTTTAATCTGAATTTGAATGTCCTTCTTTATTCTACAATAAAGCGCAAAGGAGCATTATATGTTGATTTTTTTTACTTAATACAAACTCTTATTGGTCAATTTGTAAGCTCTCATTTGCTATTCTAAAAATTCTTAATGTATATATCCTTAAAGAAAACACTCAAGCGTTAATACACTTTTTAATTATTCTAGTGTATCTGAGAAATAAATAATTTTTAATTTAAATTAAATTTCAATTTATTTATGTTTTCAAAAAAACATTACAAATGAATTAGAAACATTATAAAAAATAATTTAGGAATACATATTGGAAACAGAGGGGTCCACTAAAGAGCAATGCTTGTATTATTGTGGACCCCTCAAACGATAGTTAGGAATAATGAGTAATTAAATTGACAAGTCCGTAACTACAAAAGGAACTACAAAATAGGGGAAAATGAAAGTATTAATGTTACAAAAAATATCAAAATATTGTACTTCCTATTAAAATCATTTTATGATAAAGATTTCCCCTTGTCCCTGTCCAGCTTTTCTCTCATTCCTATCTTTTTTTATATATATATTCCTTCAATTCAGACAAACATTTGATACATTTTTCTTCGTCTCGTACACCAAATGAAGGATGGATGTTTTCTTGACCTTTTCCACATTGTGCGTTATAGTTATGTCAAGTAATAGTATTCATGATATAAAATATAATGTTTTTTTCTTGGCATCACCTTTTCACTCCTGACATTGTGGAATAACATTTTTGACATTTATGATCCGGATTTTTATTTCTTGGCCTAAAAAAGTTGACGTAGTCGTAAATATACATCTTAAAGACATCTTTCTTTAGTTTTTCTTTCATTTGAGACTGATCATTTTATGATCAACTATGAGTTTTGCTATTTATTGCGTTTCTTTACTTTTGACGGAAATCTATTCTATTTACGTCATTGTATTATATATTAGCACTTCAACCATTCCCTCCCATTTTGAATAAAAATCTGGTATGATCCTTTCAATATTTATTCTTTCTATTCGTTTTTCGAAAATTTACACCCGGATATGACTGACCTTTCGATTTATATGAGAAATTCCAGAATTACAACACAATTCCATAAAGTCATTTGTGTTAAAAAGGGACAGGGTTTTCCCTCTAGATCTTAAAGGAGATTTTAAAGTTTTTTTTCTCAAACTCCGGCTTCAAACGAAAAAGTGAAATAAAGAAAGGAAAGAAGGAGAAGACTCGAGAAATTAAAAGAATAATCTGTGCTTTTAACTTGGTATTGATTAAGAAAATTAGGAGTAAGGATAAAGCCTTAAATCTACTATACAATTGGTAGGCTTGCAGGTTTTTGTTTATATATAGGCCAACTTGATAGCCGATATTCTTTTTACCATATTCAAAACCAACATTCATAACTATGTGTTAGAATGATGCCCTAAGGTATACCGATTTGGAATTCCTTTTTAAGGAAAATTCTGACTTGTTTTTTCATAAACAGACATAATTATATATACGGCAACATGTTTTACTTATACGTCTGTGGTCCCATGCCTCATGTGTTCCATACTAAATTTTGAAACTGAATATGCACTTGACATTAGGAATGGCGCCTTTATGAAGTCACCAAAAATTACCCTTTTCAAAAATCCATTCGTACTGATTCCCCTATCTGACTCATCAAGTTTATTATGCCATCACTAACAACAGGATTCAATGTTTGACATACAGAGAATGCACCAATTGTATGCTTCGAGATTGCGACAGAACATTATAACAATACAAATTGTTCTGTCGATCTGTTTCCGCGTTCTGATCACCACGTAATGCTTGTCTAAACTTGTTAGGACATGTCTTTTCAAATCTTTGGAATAATATCTCTCTGATATGATCTTCAGCTGTCTTTTTATTGACATTTGAGGCTTATATGATGATAACAAAAATATAGAGCACAAACACAAAAATAATATATATTGTTTCCAGTGGCCTGATAATAATCATCTTTTCAAATTAAGTACTGTAATTAAACCAGCTGTAACTGTCGTTGGACCGGTAATATGTTGACAAATACAAGGCAATCATGTAAGGTTTGGACATGAGTTTCGTTAACGTCCCAAGTTAAAATTTAACATTTGATTGTGAAGAAGATGCAGAAGAATCTATATTAAGTGATTATATCAGACACAATATTCTTTAATCCATTCTTTTTTTAATCTTTCTTTAAAATTGCGAGAGATTTTAATTTCTTGAATATCTTTTTTTTTTAACACAAGAAGTTCTACAGAAATTATTTATCACGCTTTAGCAGATTCGATAATAAGCCACTTTGTAGAATGGGCAGTTTTACAAGTAATGTTACGAAAATTTTAATATATAATAAGTACGTTGTTAAAAACAAGTCAAAGTTAATGACAAAAGTAAATACTCGAGGGCCATTTTTGCGGGAAAGGATTTTTTTACAAATCAAGATTAATCTGATATCGAAAAATATTATATTTTTCTTGAAAAATAACTTCTTATTTGTGAAAACGATATGGATTAAATTGTTTCCCCATTCCGTTTTTGTGTTTAAGGTGGTCCGTAATACAGAAAATAGTTTTGAAATAGAAAAACAATGTTTGTAATTATTTGAGGATAACATAGTGAACCAGCTTTAGGTTGATAATGAGGTGCAATAAAAGGAGTCTATTCTGCCTTATTTATCAGTGAAGTGTCTTTCAATCAATAGTCTTTTAAATCATTGGTAACAGAAGAATTACTTTAGGATGACTCGCATGTGACTGGTATAAGGGCTTGGGGAGGGGGAAGCGGGGTATTATTATTATGCTATAAACTATACAGATCGAAGAAGAAGCCCAAAAGAGAATAGATAGGAAGACAAAAGGGCGGCGCTACAGCACCCCTCTTCCAATGCTACCACCAGACTGGGCCCTATGGGGGCACAATTGTAGCCCAGCCCCAAAAGGAACCGACTCTATTGTTTGAAATATTGCGTGAAAGAATGAAACACCAAGGGCAAGAAGGGGGCAACTTCGCACCCCTTGAAACTAAATGGGTCGGGATTCTATTTGGGGTCGGTTTGGCGAGGGGACTATAACACCTCCTCAAGCTTTCAGTAAAGTCGTCTAGCTTGATGCGTTCGGGGTGTGGGGGTGTATAGAAGAAGGGGATGGGGGTAAACAAACATGGGATTACATAAGGATTGTTTCCCAATGGGCAGTATAATACGAAAATCTAAAGGCATCAAACGCAATTATAAGAACAAATAGGCTGTCAGTAATGAAGTCGGGGGAAGGTCATTTCAGAATAGTATGGCGTCCGCTTGTGGCTATTAAAGCTATTCTTTTCGTTTTAAAAGTGTGTGTGTG
>BEXV01001247.1:54532-66523 GCA_003118195.1 Hemicentrotus pulcherrimus
TTTTTTTTTTTTTTTTAATATTTAGTCAGTTTTTTTAATTTTTTTTTTAGGGTTTCTTTTTCAAAATCGATTTTCTCTTTGTGACCTTGATCTATAAAAACAAAACTGATCTATAAAAATAAAACTGACCCTAACCTGCTTTTTAAAAATATATATGAAGGTAGAGCTCTCAGGATTTGTACAGAAATAGTTCAGACACCTGTTGATTTAATCCTGTCAAAACAAAATATTTAGCTAAAACTCAAAATAATAATACGAGAAAATATAGCGTTATTTCTGATTCTCACTTCATTCACAACAAAGATTTACAGGACAATGTCATATTTGTTCCTGTCCTCAAGTTTTCTTTTCTCACAGATCCTTTAGCAATTCTTTAGAAAAGATGGAAAGAAAATCTGACCTTTTAACACCTGTGTTTAAAATAAGTCAGTTTGATTTAGATTTGACCATAGCAAGTATAGCTTCGAACACTTAAAGCCCGGGGACCTCGCAGTTGATCGTGGTCTTGCGAATTCTAATTTTTAATTTCAATTTTATCCTTCATTGGACATCAAGGAAACAATATTATGGGAGGAAGTATATCAGCCACTTGATATAAACTGGTGGGAAAATGTCAAGTTTAGATGTTTCGAAAAGTGCACTCGTCTCAATCTTGTCAATCAAAATATCGACAAGGCCGTCGTGCTGAAAGTTTCATCCAGCGCCCGAATCCGATTATGCGAGCAATCCAAGTCAGATCACGTAGTCTCATTTTCGAGGGAAATTGCCGTGTTGTGAGAATTTATGAGACGGAAATTACATTACTGGTAGTATATCATGTAAATTGAATATGAAAAACAGTGCGAATAATGTAGTCCAAATTATCGTAAAAAGGTAACGAGGGAACTCAACTTAGATCTTGTTTTTGGTCACACATAATTTTGGTGAATTTATCCCAGAAATAAAAGTTAAAAGCCTGCAACTTCAAAAGGACAGGGACAAAATCGATTTTTTTTTGTTTTTTGTTTTTTTTTGTTTTTTTTTTGTTTTTTTTTGTTGTTTTTGTTGTTTTTTTTGTTTGTTGTTTTTTTTTAGGAAAATTTAAATCAGAATTATCTTAAAATCTATCACTAATATTTTCATGTCAAAATTTAAGTAAAATTGTTGTACATGAAAAATAATTTCATAGCATTTCTTAAAAGGCAGTAATTCTTTATTCATTTTTTGTACATCTGAATAACGTCTTTTTTTTTTTCTCAACCCTTTCTTAAAATAGAATAACAGCACAAGACAAAATAAGCGAGAGAAAGCCGACATTTTGGAACAAACCGTCAAACTAGTCAAGCAACTTCGACAACATGGAATGCGAGGTGAGAAGGAATTTTTGAGACAACTTCAGAACTATACATCTCTTGTAATAATCCCCGGCTTCACGTTGAAGTCACGTCTGATACCAGTACTAGAGATTCTTTTAATGACAAATTATGTTGTCGGCTATTTTGCTCGCTTCTGCCTATTTGCTTTATTCTCACGCCCCTTTCTTTAATTGTTCAATTCAGTTTTGAAGTCATGTGAAGTAATAAGTAAAAGATATTACTATTTTACTATACATGGAAAGATCTAGTCTCAGAGTAAAATATGTTATTAAGACTCTGCGTTAGTACAAATGTTGAAAGACATACATGAATTTAACAAAATAATCATATGCAAAATTGATTTTTACAAATTCATGACATTTATGTTCTCAACAGAGGCTGGCAGAGCTCACATAAAAACTATACCTAACAAATATGCAACGAACATGATGAACATTAAAATAAATGAATTTCAATGAAAAACTATTCGCTTTAACAAAGTAAATTGTATGGCTTCTGAAATCATTTGTGTGCATTTCCCAGTCATTTTAATTATAACGATTCTTTAGAATTTATATACAAATTACAGTTCTGCTGAATTGTAATCAAAGAATCGAAAAGATAACACAAATCACGAAGTCTTTTAACCTGTTTTGGAGAAAATGAGGGGGACAGTCTTACTCAATAATATTTACTTTAAAAAGTCATTGTCCTTTTAATATACTTTGTTATCATATGTCTGTCTGACTAATGTGGGCGATACAATATTATACTTTAACAAACTCAACATTTATTGAGGGGAAAAAAAAAACGCCCCCGTAAATCACATTATTTTTCCATATTTTTTGTTTCTGAAATAATTCGATGTTTTGCCCCGAATTGGAAAAATTGTTATTGTATATTAGCGTGATTTAGATGTGATGACTTAGCAAATAGAAACGAACGACAAATACAATGGGGGTTTAATCGAGCTTTAATTCCATTAGGTTGGGTTGTCAAAAGTCACGATGATGGCAAATAAAACAGTGCCAATGTTCTTGAACTTGTGTTGAAGTTCCTAATAGCATCACACCTATGGCAAATTCGAAAGACATTCCCTAGATTCTTTGCGAGAATTGACGGACAAACATTTACCTTCAAACCGCAAAATTAATGTCACAATTTCGTCATAACAAGCCCCTGTTTACAAGCTCTATACCAGCACAAGTGTCTTTTCAACATAAAAAATACAATTGACAATCCGGTGTTTCATATTCACATAAAACTGGCACTTGAAGGGAATCATGTCCTATAAGTTGCCAGTAGCATGACAATCAAAAAGAAAGAAGCAGGCCCATGTGTTGTCATGCACCACTTGATTAAAATCCAATGTTAATTATAAACCAATGACGATAAGTTTTAGAATAAATTCCTGTAAAATCAAAGTTTGTACCTATCATTGGGCGTTAAAGGGATCTTATAAAGTGTCAAAATGTTTATTATTAGCAATTTAGCATAATAACAGTCATTTTCTTTTCAATTTTGAATTTTGCAACTGGTAGTGTTTTATACACCCCATTTGTAGTGTAAAAAATGACTGTTCCAACTTTTACTTAGAGAGAGAAAGATCACAAGTCTTTTGATCTGAGCCTGTGTATAGTAATACATATATTCAAACATACTTTTTGAAAACTTCCATAAGCTCAGTCTACATTTAGACACGGAGAATTTAGTAGCTAAGTCCGGATTTCTTACCAAATCCATTATCCCTTTTAAGAAGTAAATGGATCAGCGAGTATCATCATCATTTTATTGTAATCAGACATAGTAGAATTCGCTCAGCCTTGGGACAGTATTCATTGGTCAGTTTGTTTGTCGTAGCTTTGAATGACATGGGACGGGATGACGGTCCAGTTAGGGTCCCATAGGGGTACACGTATAACCCCCTCCCCTAATTTAGTTCCCGATTTAACCATGATAAAAGTATGCTATAAAGATATAATCGGAAAAAACATTCGATAAAATCAACCTGAGGCAATTTCAAAAGCCTTGTCCATCACCTATTGAAATGTGCGAAATTGTAATATTAACATTTTTCGTAATCCAAAGATGATTTCGTTTGGAAATACAATGAGGAATTGCATTTGCCTTTGCGTTGACTTTTCGAAAGTCTTTGCGATCATGTTCGTGCTTCATCGGAGCTTATAATGTTTATAAAAAAAAACAGAAAGCGGCTAAGACTCATATTTTTTTCTGAAAACTATATCTCGACTCCATTAATTGTAAATGATTTACTGGGTCAGACGGGAGGATTGATTATTTTTTTGCGACTCATAATTTTTTGTCAATTTGTCACGGTCCCGCCACGATTCGTCTGGCCGACTCTGTGATTAACTGAATACTGTATACAGAGGCCGCAAACAACAATCCCCTTTTAATCCTGCTCATGGTCACATTATTGATCTCCTTGCATTGCAAAAGGACATCGAAGGTCACAGAGATGAATGAGGCTGGAGTAGATCAACATTATGCGATGCGGAGCCGTCGCCGTTTTGCACAAATCTATTTATGTTTAAAAAGAACAAGAGGGGGAAGAGAAAAAGATGTCCCAATCTTCCAAAGGAGCAAATAATATCATTATCATAAAAAAGTTGGAACTCAAAATGTAGATTATGTTTTAAATCACAGCTGTTTCAGTAAATGTAGGTCAAACTAAATATGCTTGAATATACAGATCAAGTCATGAACTAAAGTTGTTTCATCAACACGTTTTACCACTCAAAATTGTAGTCTAAAATCTAGTTAACGCTCATCTTTAAAAACACTTTGATTTAAAAGAAATATGTAAATATGTTTTCAAAGTGTAAAGGTATGTGAATCATTAAACCCTTTTGCTTGTAATTCATTTTCAAACTCATATTTTTCCCCTGATTTGAATGGTACTTATTTATATATATATATATATATATGTATACATACATATATATATATATATATATATATACATGTGTCACTAACAAATTTTAAAATCTGAATACGGATGCTACAAAAATATAACGGAGACTCTTTTTATCTTTTCCCCACTAGTAAAGTTTATTTTTAAAAAAAAAAAATTTCTATTTATTACCCCAAATAAACCAACTCTCTTACTAAAAGGGGGGGGGGGAGGTGAAAATTCGACCCAGACATTTTTTGTTTATTTCATTTTTGATTTGTGGTACGTGCTCTAAATGTGATATAAGAGATTAATAATCCATTGAAAACATACTCGGCATTCCTATTCGGAAACAAAAGCCATGTTTTTAAGATTTGGAATTGATTCCAATGATTCGAGAGCACAGATTTATTGAACAAATTTGCCTCACCGTTAATTATTCCGGCGTGTAGGGTCCAAGGGTTAACCCTTTTCGGGATTTGTTAGAGACGAATTTAATTGATTACTTGCTCTGTGTATCTAACACTCTAATGGAGTCTTTATGATACCCAGATTGGGGTCTTTTTGTTTGTATTTCCCATCATAGTCGATGTACATGAGAGGTAGACCTATTCTCACGTCCTTAAAGGCTGGTCGACATCGAAAATATTGCGACTTTCAAAGCTTATATTTGAAAATATTTGAACGATGTCCCTCCTTTTTCATTTCTTTTTAAATATTTTTTTCATCACAATTGTTTTTCAAACTTCTGCCCCGTATTCGTGTCGTTATCCTAATGTAAAGAGGTTCTTTTTTTTCCTAGCCATACAATTAACATTTTAAAAACTTGCAATCGACAACTTCAAAAAGTCAGAGATGAAATATGACGACTTTCAGCATTACATTAAATAGATTCTTTATTTAAATTACATTGCTAAAAACCCTAAACAATTTGAATTTTAATACTTTATTACAAAGTTTAGTAAAAAAAATACCATAGGTAGAGAGTCAAAGTACCCCAAAACTAATACCATAGTCGAACCGACAAGACCGACACTAGACCGACTACAGATCGAACGAAATATTACATTACACCTAGAGGCCGAGAATCGGTCGGTTTGAAGACAGTTTGCTGCTGCGCCCTAGGCATAAACGTTTTAGTACCCCATGCTACCCCCTATTAATAGATGTAGCATTATTGTACTATAAAGAAATAAAAACTAATGTAAGACTGAAAGGTTCCATTTTAACTCAATGTGGGGCCGCGAAACCTTTCATCAAAGAACAAAATCAAACTGGTTTATTTGTCTTAAAAAATGTAGATTCTATAGATTACATTTCTGAAAAAATATTTTAGTTTTTAAGTAAAGTGAAAAGTATTTTGATATCTCCAAATTTGATATCATTTAAAAAGAAATTCCTGTTCCCCTTTCGAACGGATCGCCTTACTTTAAACAATATCTTCGCTAAGCATGCTAAAAGACATCTTTACGATGCATTTCTTTACTCAAAGATAGGTAACACATATTTAGTCTGATCCCTGTGTGTATTCAATCCCTTCAAGGAAATCCCCTACAAATCGCCTTTACACGAAGCCGTCCATTTTGTTTTCATGACATGAAGTAGAATGCTAAAAGAATCGAAATAAATAGGAAGAAACCCCCCAAATGATCGAAAGTTAAAAGTGTCTTGACTGAAAAGGGGGGAATTGGCCATTGAAAGCTAAGTCTCTGTTTTGACATGGTTTAGCTAAGCTTTGGGAATAACCTTCTATATCATTTCCAAAGAGATTTCGCCTATGTACTGTTTGGGGCTTCTTAGATACTGATTATCATTCTTAAAATCTATGCCCGTATACCAATAACGTTTCGGGGGAAATAGATGGAGAAGGCCGAAGAATACGAAAGCGATGGCCTCAAGGTAACACATAGCATTGTGCATTTTTCATAATCTATTCTATCACTCGACAGAGACACATTGATCTTAATAATCTCTTATAATGAAACTCTACCGTGCATTGGAGGAGACTGCCTTATAATTGACTAGGTGTAAACCTTCTTTTAAAAGAAGAATGGGTAATATTGAAATCAATTCAACCTTGATATGCTAGGATTCTTCTATGTATAATCCACTTGCCATTCTTACTATTTCTTTCGCGAGCAAATATTATCTTCCAAAACCATTCAATGAGGCAACCTGTCCATTTAAACATTTTTTATCATCTTTAGAAAGATGTTCCTTTTTTTTTCTCTCTCTCTTTTTTAAAGTCCGAGATGCTATTCAGGATACTGCCCCGACAAAGTTTGTCTTTTTCCGTCACCATACATAAAACATAAACATCACAATTCTTAGAAATGATGCCAGGATTGCATTAAAGAATCACTCCAAAAGGAAACATATAAATAATTTGCCTGCACTTTTTATTGGCCAGATTCATCATCGCCATGATAATTTGTATCTCCTACTTATTCAAAAATCTTATTTTCTTTTCCTTTTCTTCTTCTTCTTCATATTTTGTCTTTCTAGGCAATCACCCGCCAGACCCAAACACTCAAGTGCAATTTAGGTCGGGGTTCAACGAATGCATGGCAACCGTCACCCAGTTTCTTTCGGCAAATAATGGCTCGCTGAATGGAGAAGCTAAGGCGGGACTTATGTCTCACTTGGCAAACTCCCTACAGTGCAACAAAGTGTACACTGAACGCTTGCCCCACCCACCGCGACGACGCCCCGAAGAGGCAACCAATGGCATGAGTGCATCCGCAAAGCCAACGTCAACTTCTAACGAATCGCAAGCCGGTGGGTCAAGCGATGTCAGCTCCATGAACGTTGTACATCCAATGCCAGCTGCTACTCCTGAGGCGGCTGTGACGTCATCTTCACAACATTCCACAGTACCAGTGCCAGTGAGTGTACCAAACGCTATGAATGGCGCGTTGCCTAGTCTCACTGCCAGGCTGGAGTTCACCTCAAACGGGAGCAGTGTCCAAAATACTCGACTCGTGCCAATACATATACCATTCAAGGTGCAATCGCCCGGACAGATAATTCTAGTCCCATGCCAGTCGCAGATGATTAATGGTAACCAGCTAACTACGCCTATGTTCCCCGTTATGAGTCCTCCCACCGCCACCCTGGCCTCCAGTCCCCTATCGTCTGGAGGTAGCTCTGGCTCTGTCGCAATATCACCAGCGCACCACTCTCAATCTCCGCAAAAGCCCCCTCCCCAGCCCATAGACACTGGAGGCGCGTCCACCTCAGGTACTATCATGTACGCCTCTTACCCCGCACCGGGTCCACCCAGTGCCGCCGCTGCTCGAGTCGCCAACCTTATGCCTCAAGCTGCGGCGCCATATCCGGTCGCTTTCGTTGCCATGGGAGACCCCTCCGAGATGCAAAATGAACAGTTCTACCAGAATCTACCAAGGTTTTTGGTTGCAAACCCTCCTAATAGCTCAGATCCAGTCTGGAGGCCCTGGTAATTTCCCACCATGTTATGATAATAAGTAATTAGAAAAGAGGAACAAAAGTTATAGCATTGGACACGATAAAGCTCATTGTGCAATCAATCATTGTCGAATATTTGATATTTAGGATATATGATTTTATCGAAATGCCAACAACTAGACAAAACTATTTCATTATTGAGTTAACATTATGAAGAGAATTTGAATAATGAGAGGTAGAATATGATAAATACACATTTTACTCAGAGTAGTTACAAGTCTTTCATTACCGTTGTGAACAAGACTTAAAAGGTGATTAAAGAGAAGGTTGAGTTCTGGAAAGAGGTGAAAATAATTTGTGAGCCTTATCATTATTATTATGCAAGGGTGGAAGAACATCAGATAAGACATGTTCTCTGAAAAGCATGGCTCTTCAAATGCCTTCATATTCTAAATATGGCATGTAACATCGTAAAAATCCAGGGTAGGATTTTTACGCCACGTGTTCGTGTAGTCCCATATACATCTTTCTGTGTACAGTGTTTGTAACTTTGCCAAATTTCTTATCATTTTGATGATTCCAGAACCTTGCAATACACACAAATTCTTATGCTAGATGATCAACCTTTTCTGGTCGATTCCACATCGTTTCTTTCACAGTGCAATCGCATGACCAGAACTCAACTTCATCTTTAAGTTAACAGTTCCTCTCAGTTTTGGCTCTCGTTCAAAATATTCTTGACAAGAGGTTTATAAACTCTATGAGTGGACGATTCAGCTTGAAAATTTGATTCAAAATTGTTAAACAGCAAAAGAGTTCATCTTCAATGGGCTTAAAACAATGTGCTGCCAACAATGCACAACGTATTCAGCAATTACCAGTGACTGCATTTGATCAAGAAGTGTGATACTAAATCAAAATGTGTGTGCTGTGAAATTGTGTGTCGTTTTTCTATTCACTGACTCGCTTTTATATCATGTACTAAAAAAAAATCGTAACAGTTTACAAAACGAAAAGATTGTATTTTGCATTTTCAAAACTTTCACAGGTATTCAAAGTCTTCCATTTTTTGTATTAAAAAAAATATTGTTTTGAAAAGATCCAGCAGATGAAGATATATTTTATGAAATTAATTTATTGTCATGCATAACATCGGGAAAATACATTTTGATAAATACATTGTTTTGTTTAGTGCTAATAGTGTGATAGTGTCTTCCACTTACAAATAAATGATTATAATTATACATCAAAGCTTTACATTTTTTTTGTTATATATTTATTCGAAATCACTTATGGATTACACAGACTAATGGAGATGATATGTATTTCTCTTTTAAGGTAATACATGACATTGGTGAACATTCTCACCATTTTCACAAAGTGCTTGTTTGATGTATGATTTAAATGTGGGACGAACAGTCACTCATGTGGTTATAATAAAGGTAAATTTGAATTTCGATAAAGAGTGAATATAACTTGACCAAAATATGGTATTGCCTAGCCAGTTAGCTTTGCTTCAAATGGATTGAAATAAAACATAATATATGATTACATATTTGATAGATTCAAATTAAATATGCAAAGTGTGGAACTCACATGGCGTAAAGTAGACTAACAAATAATATTGGCGGGTACTGTCCGAAATAATTTGAAATGATAACAATAATCATCTCTTAGCATACAGTATATAGGCTAATAAGGTAATTATGTACTGTATGTATTATGTATGATTTTATTCCATATTTGCATTCCATATAGATGATGAGTGTAAACATTGGTAGTGACAATAACATAATCATGATAATTGCTACGTAGCAAGCTCCAAAATATTCAAATTGCTTTTCTATTTCCCTTTGCTGTGTGAAAAATAACACTAATAAGTGTGTCTAAAAGTGGAAAATGCTCATAGAGTGTATTAAAATTATATTTAACGTGTGATTTGTAATAATGGATTTTCTATTTCTATGAAGCTATTGGAAAAGCGAAAGCTGTTTCTCTTGAAAAGATTTTATTACTGATATTTATGAAAGCGTTCCTAAGATAAGAATGATATACTATCGCATTTGAAGTGCTTTTCTGTACTATTTTGGATGTCATAAAGAAAATATTATATATCTTTGTTAACTACTTCTATTTATGGACTCGAATAAATCATCTGAGCCGCTGCTTGGTGTTAATTTGCTTTAAAAATACGAGTCTCAATTTAATTTTAATCATGTGTGCCATGTGATTCAATAATCGACTTAAAATAGAATGAGACAGAGAGAGAGAGAGAGAGAGGGGGGTGGTGGAAGAAAGGGCTATAAAATAATAGTCGATTGAGATCCGGAACACCTCGGTCTAATTTTTTTTAATTTGCTCTCACAAATTGCCTTAATTGAATATGCAGAAAACAGCAATTAACCACTGATTAGAGTTAAAAGGGCACACATTCTAAATTTTATATTACACCTCCCGGCTCCTGTTATCTATCTATTTCTTTTTCTCTGTTTCTCATGCTTGATTACCTATTGGCACTAACCTATCCCTTAATCTTCCATCTTTCTCTTTATTTTATTTTGTTTTACACCGATTTCTCTTCTTTGAAGTCCTATATATAATTTTAGTCTATCTCTCTTTCTTCCTCTTTCTTTCTCTTTCTCCCTCTATCAGATTTCTTGCCGTCTCTCTTCAACTTTCAAGATGATTCTTTCAGCCTTTATCCTCACCTGTCTCCCATCCCTCTCTCCCTCTCTCTCTCTCTCTCTCTCTCTCTCTTTCTCTCTCTCTCTCTTCTTCTTTTTGGATTCCTGCACCCTTGTAAACAGCCCAACCCACCCGATGGCTGCTCAATCCAGGCCAGGTGAGCTCCACACCTGGTATTACCTGCACACCAGTCCACTTGTCATGCCCTCCCGTTGCTCGTGGGAAAAGCAAAGTTAATGTCCATAACAAATACCAATACTTGCTTTACTCTCCCAAACAAATATCATATGCGGTCAAACAAAAGGGGCGAAAATGAAAAAGGTTATCAAGAAAGAGAAGAAGAAATACCAAATCCACAATAATAGGTACAGAGGTAAACAATAGGGTCATTTTTCAGAACTAACTTTAAACACCGTTCCGTTTAACAGCCTCCCCTCGTGTAGTTTTTAGCATGAAAAGGAGGACAAAAAGGCGCATTTTTGTCCTGAAATGGCAAATAGAAAGACTTTGCTGACCCGAACTAATGGTGTTGGTACCCCCTTACCCCCATGGGGTGTGCAAAAATGTCCAGCTCTGTGAACTTGACTCGATTTGCTCTTTCAAAACCATCAAGTTGATTCTTTGGTGTATTTACTGTAGGAGGGATTATCCACGGGTTTTATGTCCGCGTCGGCGAGCAAGGTGTATAGGGGACAAAAAGTCACCCCTGTAAAGCTTTGATGGGGCACCTATAGGTTAAGGCGGGTCTCTCCGTAGGGGTGTGTAAGATGCCTGCTAGGCATTGACCCATTTCTTCCACCATTTCTCATCTGAAAATGGCGCCGTGCTGGGCGTTTGTTTCAATGACAAATTACTCTTCTTTGAGCTGACCTATAAAAGGCAAAATTTCGTTTATTCCAGCTGTTTCATTTTAGTTGTGACTTGCTTACGCATAACAACACGATGGATTTTAGTACATATGTGAAACGCTGTTGAAACAAGCAAGATTGCATTCATTTATTTGCACCATCAAAAGATATATCATAAAATATGTATGTATACATAATATATGAGAAGTAGGCATGAACTATGTATGATGAATTATACAGATTACATGAAAATGAGGACGAAACTTTATTGATTATGGTTAATCAAAGGCATATCCATGGAAACTCTCTTTTAAAACCAACGATTAGCATTCCATTAGCTAGAGTGAACTTTTAAAAGTTTCCCAAATAAGACTTATTTTTTTAATGAACTATTGCTTGCTTTTCTTATTTAATGCTGATCCATTTGATCAAACGTGTTTATGTATATGGGTAAATATTCACGAGACAGAAATACATAATCTTTAGAACCATCGTAATAGCCTTTTATTTTTATTTTTTTTTTGGACAAGATATCAATTTCTCATGAAGCCTTTGCATTCATTTTCTGCTTCCTCTATGACCTGATATCTCCCGAAGACAGAATATAACAATTGTGTTAGCAAATGATAAGATTGTTTATGATTTTTTATTTTGAAAAAAAGCGAATATCAAATTACCTTTCGCTTGCACAGAAATTTAAGTATTGTTATATTAAACTTTGACTTTATTTTATTTTTTCTCAAAACACCTGCTACATCAAAACATAAAACACCTCTGTCATTCA
>BEXV01001247.1:72588-90769 GCA_003118195.1 Hemicentrotus pulcherrimus
AAAGGCCCACTGCATTACTTGTAGCTACTTGCGCCCTCTATATAACAAACAGTGCCCAATCGGTGACCATTGGTCCCCCATCATCCTCTTTTTCTTATGTTAACTGAGAGCTGAGTTGATGAGATAACCACCTGTCCAGTGACCATGCAGAGCGCTCTAATCCCTTATGTAAACTATGGCAGATAAGCTTTAAAGAACATTTAAAAGTCAATAACACAGAGTTGGCGTCTTAACTTATCATGCAACAAGTTGAAAAGAATGTTGGAGGTAACGTATAAATACCTTTACAGGAAGGGTGTGGTGAAATCACCATGGTAACAGTCCTAGTGGTCACGCCCATCACTACTTTTCTAAACTTTTTTATGGCTCGCTTAGCAATTAATTTGTCACGTCACCCTGTTCACTTCGTTGACCTTTATAGAACAAGAAGTTAAAGCGTAAATGGTAGAATATCTAAAAGTCAATAAAATGAATTTTGCGTCTTAACTTATAAAGCAAAACTTTCAAGGATTATTGAAGGTAACGGATAAACTTGTTTATGGGGAGCTATCCAGCTCTGTAAGGGAATGGCGGTTAGTCACTCTTCGCTTCCTCAGTAAAGAAAAAGGTTTAAAGACAATTTTCTAACGTGCATTGTGCTTCTTATGAGTCCATTATTTAAGAATACCCATTTTTTTCATTTTTTCATTTTTTCATTTTTTAGTAGCATTCTTAATTGCATTCCTTCAGTGAAAATATAAACAAAAATCATACATCTTCATTGATTAACATAACATATCAAAATATAAAGAAAATTGTACATTCATCAGAAACACATGATATAGTTTAATACACAGTACATAATGTCTTCAAATTAATTATAAAGAATGAATATTATAGATCAGAAGCCTTCTCATGATTAGACTATGATTAATTATCACAGAACCACATTAGGATAAGAATATTTCCATGAGGCGTTGCAATTTTGGATTCTCTTTTAAAGTATCTTCTTGCGAATGCTGCTGCCAGTTTAAATTTCATGCGTCTAATATATACACTGCCTACCTTGAGGTTGGAATAATTTGTTAATTCTTGTATTCATGAAGTGATTGTGATAATAATATTGTTTTATTTTTGATAGATAAAGTTTAAATCTTCTCATAACTTTATTGATGAAACTAAAGTGTCATAGAGATTGTTCAAATAAAGTTCAGAGAACACAATAAACCCACCTTATATAAAAAATAAACCATACTTTTATATAATTGCAGGATTTCGATCTTTCGGGCAGCGCTATACATTTGTAATGACTGTAGACCTCAGGTTCGCTCGTAAAACCCAACTTCAACTTACAACCCAATCACAAAATCAAAACATCTTTGACGGAATAGAGCTCGGAGAGTTTATCGATAGAGCATGATGTATGAGCACCTAGTTACCACACTAAATGGTTGAAGAGATTTTTGATAACCTTGAAATCAGTTTATTTGAAGACATGTACTCGCGTTATTAATGTTTTAAGTGTGTTAAGTGGTAATCACCCTGGTTAAATTTAGGGCTACAAACAATTTAAAGTTTTTATAACTGTAAAACGACTATAAAATCAGCATTTTTTTAAACAGAGCAATTAAAATAAAAAATAACAATACAAACGTTACTTATAAAGCGCTTACCACCGAAGTCTCTATGCGCTAATAGATCAAATGTTGATTCAGAAAATGATATGGTTGATTTGTTAAAGAGAACACACAGGGCTTTTGGGTTCAGTCCCAATTCATTAGTTTTATTGTTTCCTTATGATTGGCATAGGCATACATCCCGAACCCCTTTTTTCTTTCAAATTAATCGCTATGACCTTGCTAATCTCACCATAAATCACGCTCTACTTCTTGTTTGATATATTTTGGAAAAATGAAAAAGTAATAAAGTTATAGAGAATTGAATATCCTTTACCGCCCTTCCGTTTCTACACGTCACGCATTGTGTCAAAATATTGATTTCTTAAGCTCTTAAAGTTTTGCGGTGGTCTTATGCATTAACAAATATGCAATTAAAGATGTTATCATAAGGACAGATCCGTTGAGTAAATTTAATTCCGTTACACATCAGGTGAATTATGGTCTCAATTGATATACCATTTATCCCACGGTCCACAAACTAATTCATAGTCTACATAGTCAAATAGGAAGGAAATGGTGATAATTCATGATATATTCTATTCAGAGGGTGAGATATTAAAAACAAAATTATAATTTTATGGTGTCTCATAAATAAATCAGCTTAAAGCAGAGGAGATATGAATAAAGTGTTCTTCCGTCGCACCAAGGTACGCCTCCCACTCCCCCCCCCCTCTCTCTCTCTCTCTTCTTTCTCTCTTTCTCTATCTATATATCTATCTCTCTCTCTCTCTCTCTTCTCTCTCTTCTCTCTCTTCTTTCACTCTCTCTCTCTCTCTCTCTCTCTCTCTTCGTTCGCTCTACCTTCTTTCTCTCTCTTTCTCTCTCTCTCTCTCTGTCTCCCCATCTCTGTCTCTCTGTAGCCTATGTCTTTCTGTCTCTCTCTCTCTCTGTCTCTGTCTCTGTCTCTCCATGTCAATAGACCTACTTTGTTTCCTTATATAATTAAAAAAAATTCCAGGTTCCAAAATATCTCTATCTACTCCCTAGTAGCTTGGCAATTGTATGCTTAAAAGGACATCTGAAATGTTGATACACTAAAGTTAAATGTGTATCAAGAAAAAGCTTTTCATCGTACATGAATTGACAGTAGGCTATACTATCGTTCTGTAAAATCTCTTTGGTGCGCATGCGTACCATGTACTGTATACTAGCGAGTCACGACCAGGATGGCGCCTCTGCTTACACCTTTGGCTTACACACACACGTTTGGCGCACGCCACGGACCCTATAGGTCACCATACACAGGGAATACATGATATATGGCAGTGCGGAAGTGCCAGTGACAAATTAAGAGGTATAGGGCACGACCAGATTATATCCCCCTATCCTGTTAGAACCAAATTTGGCATCCCTTACATCAAAGTAGCTCACCCCCTCATCCCCTAAAATTAAGATAAAAAAGCACCCCCAAAATATAAATATCTTTATTATTATTGTCTTTTTGTAGTTGCTCCCTCCACTTCACCTTTCCCCTCCCATTTTTTCCACAGAATCCAGAATCCGCCCATGATCTATGGTACAGAGATGAATATAGTTTTACGCCAATTCATCATGAAAGAAGAGGAACAAATCAGGAATACAAAACTAAATCAGACGGTAAGGTTTACAAGTTCAACAACAGACTGAAACAGTTCATCAGGTTCATTGCGCGGTCATTATTATCATCAATTGAGTGTTTGATGTTTATTGGGAAATAATTTGAAATAGTCATTTTTGAACTAATAACATGTTGATAGTCACGGTTGACCTATATTGTTGTTCAGTATGTATTTATGCTATTAGGAATTGGTTTTTTTTTAATGATATGCCTTATGATATTTTAGGGGTAAATAAAGAGGTCACTTATCGAAAAATTGTTAAAATATTTTTGCACTTCGATTGATTGAAACAGTAACCGATCCACTGGTATTTCCACCATCTAGTGGCTCGTGACTCATAAACAAAACACCGAAGAACTTTGGATTTGACAAAATCCATAAGAAGTTTTAGTTAGGATTAAAGGTAAAGACCAGTATTGGAAACGCCCCAATTTCAAAAAATGAAATGGAAGCTCTCATTACCAATCATGTGAAAGAATAATATGTTTTGACTATTACATGATGATAACAAATTTGCTGGGAAACCGCCTACTAATTCATATATTTGGTAAATTTGTTTCTCTCATGGTCTGTGAGAGATACAGGGTAGTCCCATATACATCTTTCTGTGTATAGTGCTTGTAACTTTANTATGGGTCATCGCCCTAAAGGGTTTTTGGGTGCACTAGTTTATTTAAAGTATTCAGATTTTTTTCTGATTTCTTGATAAATGTTTCCTTTTTGATGACTAAAAAGTTTGCCACATGCTTTTTCTTCATTTACGTTACTAAACACTATTGGTAAATCCCATCTATAGAATTTAGATTTATGTGATACAGAGCAATTTCATTTCCAGACTTGTTCCAGTTTGAACTAATGTATACCTAAGTATAGTCAATTGATTAATGATTACAAAAGAAATTGCATTAACAAAATTACCATTTTTTCAAACCAAATATTTTTTTGCAAAAAAAAAAACATTACAGAGATGCATCAAAATTATTGTGACTAAAAGGAAAGATGCGAGATTCGAAACCAACACAAGAGCTCTACTTGCTAAAACGGAGTCTTAAAGGTAAAGACCAGTATTGGAAACTCCCCAATTTCAAAAAATGAAAAGGAAGCTTTTATTACCAATCATGTGAAAGAGAATGTTTTGACCAATACATGATGATATACAATTTGCCGGGAAACCGCCTACTAATTGATATACTGTATTTGGTAAATTAGTTTATCTATTGGTGTGTGTCGCGCACGTGTGCGTAGTCCAATATACATATTTCTGTGTACAGTGCTTGTAACTTTACGAAGACTGGGCTAAATTTCTTATCATTTTGATGATTCCAGAACCTGCAGTACACACCAATACTTATATGCTACAGATGATAAACCTTTTCTGATCGATTCCACAACGTTTCTTTCACAATGCAATCGCATGACCATTACTGGTCTTTATCTACATTCATATAGATTAATTTTATGAAAGACACGCCCGACAAGCACGCGAGAAAAACAGCGCACTCCTGTAAAATTGGTTGACCACCTAATGTAGTTGTACATCGGCATATCCTAATCAATAATACAAAGAGTAGAAGCCTGAGGACATATTGATTTACGAATGATCACATAATTGAACATTCCTGAAATTTGTTTGGTCCAATTAATTGAACATCTATCGAGCTTAATTAATCCACTGCAATTTGTATAACCACTTTCAGGGTTTCTTGCTAGACACAAAAATATACATTAGAATCATCTGCAAACAGCATGAAAGACCATATTGTATCGAGATAATCAATAAGAATAATTAATGACTAATACTGGTCCCATTATGTATCCTTGGGATGCCCCACAAAAGTATCCTTTGACGAGACATCTAATTATCGATTATGGTTGCGCCCTTACTGTAATTCTTGAGCCTTCCCGAGATCTGTCCATGAGTACACAATGGTAAGCAATATCGTAAAGCTAGGTAAATGATCATGCGGGTTCACAGAAGTCGGAGAACATATTTCGTCCTATACACAAGAGTTGTTATGTACATTTCATATTAGTTGCAAGGGAACATGACCAGCGCGTCTATTCTGTAAACCCTAATTGCATTTCATTCAAAATGTGATCATTGTAATTAATTAGCCTTCACTGTACTTTTCCGAGCATGAAAGAGAGATCTTTCTAAACCTGTGAGAGCTTTACGAAGAAAAAGAGACCTTTTTCACTATGATTCATTAAAGGGATCCAGTAACTTTGTCTCAGATTCTGAAACAAAATTCTGGATTTAGCTCATGATGCAGTGATGATTAGAAAGCTTTAGGTCATTCAGAAACCCCATGAATTTTACAAGCCGATCGCCTGTCTGATTATCAAGATATTTATGATTGGAATTACAAATTTCGAAAACCATTCGCCTGACGGTTTTCATAACACTACAGTCAATTGGGGGAAACGAGTATGGTAAAACCGGTCACTCAAAGCTTTTTCCTTTTTGGAGGCACTTCTTGATCATTTTGAAGCGCGATGTTTTTTTTTAGGGCTTCAATATTACACCATATCACAGACACTGGTAACATGTAGGACCGTGTATTAGATTTGACATTGTTAAACGATCCCTTTAAAATAAGTTCGAGGTACAGCAATAAAAAAGAGGTCATCATACAGTTTCAGACATTCTGCCTTTCCATTTCCGTTCTTCTTTGATTCACTCCCTTTACTCTTGTTTTCTTTTTCTTAGGTTATTTTCTCTTCTCTATTTTTTGCTTCTTAAATTAAAGGTAAAGACCAGTTATGGTCATGCGATTGCATTGTGAAAGAACGTTTTGGAATCAATCAGAAAAGGTTGATTATCTAGCATCTAGCATCTGCAAGGTTCTGAAATCATCAAAATGATAAGAAATTTGGCCCATTCTTCGTAAAGTTACAAGCACTATACACAGAAAGATGTATATGGGACTACCCTGTATCTCTCACAGACCATGAGAGAAACCAATTTACCAAATATATGAATTAGTAGGCGGTTTCCCGGCAAATTTTTTATCATCATGTATTAGTCAAAACATATTCTTTCACATGATTGGTAATGAGAGCTTCCATTTCATTTTTTGAAATTGGGGCGTTTCCAATACTGGTCTTTACCTTTAAAGTTTCAAATTTCTGAATACACCCTGATCATTCTTCCATTTCTTTGATTATTTTGTTTAATGTTGTCTTCTTCTTAACTTTAAGTTTATAATTTCCGTATAGACCCTGAGGGGAAAAAATGCTTTCCGTGGGCATCACATGCAATGTAACCCTAAATAAAACATAAATATAGCGATACTATATGACCAAAGTTTTAGTAGAATCACTTAGAAAAACATTCGAAAACAATATACCAATGGAATGTGTAACTGCCTATATCAAGTGATAAAAAGCACTTCATTTTAAGTATATGTTCCGTTTACTTTTGATTTAAAATAGTTTTGAAAATCGTGATTGTTTAATAAGCGGAATGATAACAAAGAAGGAGAGAAAGAAAGAAGAACTGTGTAGGAAACCCAGCTCGTTCTACTTCTCTTGCTCAAATTTAAAATTAATTTCAAAAATGAAAAGACCGCCGTGACCACTATGGCTGTAGGCCTATTCTCTGTCGATGTCTATACAACTGGCAGTGTATGCTTTTATAGATTTTGGATAATTTAGCATCGAAAAAAGGCAGATTTAAGATCTTGGTTGTAAGAATTGGTGATCTTTATTATTTTGTTATCAAATTTAACAATGTTATATGTAATCTTGTTGTTCGAAAATGATAAGAATGTTTGTAATCCATCATTGTTATGCATACATCATGCAAATACGAAAATACGATTTTCCCCACTTAATTTACACATAGGCCTGTACAAAATTATCCTTTATATTAAAGATCCCTTAAATCATACTTCTTCCCCCAGTAACTGAATGTAATTCATTTATTTTTGTGAGTCTATGTATTTCATGTTCTCTTCAATTTTTCTAATTTTGATTCTGCTATGGTACTTTTTGTTTTTAGCGCTCACAAAATAATGATAAATGGTATCATTACAAAATGATAATACAGTGCCTTTGAAAATCATATTGCAAAGAATCTAGGTCTGGTAGCTACATGTTTGCATCAAATACAATTCTTATTATATTTGCACCTTTGAGCCAATCACTCTGATTGACAGTGCACGCTTTAATCGGGTTGCCCTCCATCTTTTATCCATTTTATATAATTCTGCTCCTTGTTGTGAAGAATCCTTTAAAATCCTCCGAATTTCTCACCCTCCCGCCACGCTGATCCGTCCGTGTTTTGTCAATGTTACAACCCCGATTAAGGGCACCAGGGTGACACGGGAGCCCCCCTTTTAATGCCATCTGACAATCAGTTTTAGATTAAACAAAGATTTTAATCTCTCAGAGAGTATGATATGAATGTCATTTAACGTGACAGGTTTGACTAAATAAAAGCTCTTGGGTGTTTTTTTTTTCTCTTTAACTGGATGACGTCCGAAGTTTTTCTTGAATAGTCTTCTCAATTAAAACAGAGATGTGATGTCATTTTGTAGTGGTCGGGACTCATGGCAGGGCATGATGGATGGGCCTCCCAATATGCCAAAAACATTGTTTAACGACGCCATATAGTTTTTTCTGCGTTTTGAGGAGATAAAATATGCATGGAGTGGACTTGAGTTCTGTTGAGTTGATCTCTTTTGTCTAGCTTATTTTGCAAGATGATAAAGCAAATTAAAATATCAGCTAATTCATGATATATTTTGCAATAGTAACTCTCCGTCATAAATGATTTGAAATGAGTTTGCAAATTATATTTTTCACAATATGCATCTTTGATACGAACCACCCCAGTACAAAACAAAAAATAATAAGGGCTCGGGAAATTTTGTTCTCTTATCATTTTTTTTTTCGACCTTTGGTTATAACTGGAAAATGACAGTTTAACTAAAACTTGCATCTCAATGTTTTTGTTTTTTATATCAGGTTTTATTATACTTCAATATTACTTTTGTGGAATTTGCAAACGATAAACTGGGAAATAAAACGATTCCCAAATCAATCAATTTCTATACAATGCTCTTATGCTCTATGCATAACAAATTGTTAGTACAAGTAATTCTAATATTTTCCTACACAACCAAATTGAATTCAAAATCAATTTAAAAGTAAACGATTTCTGGCTTCAGTTTAAAGAAGAACAAAATGTGCATTTTTACTTAGAATTGTTTCTGGCATTATAATATGGAAGGTCGTCCATATAGCTTCAAAGTTTCCCAAAGTATTTTGTCTAATCGTTTGAAACATATTTCCCTTCAACTAAATTAGAAAGATAATTACATTAAAGACCATCCGTAGAACAATTTCATGTAAAATATCCATAATTCATTAGGAGAAATGGTATGGTATAAACTTAATTACCATCGTTAAAGGTTTGTCAAATGTTTTTCCAAATGTTTTTTTTTTCAGAAGTTGATCAACATCAGTGTGATACAAACTCAATTCTAAACATAAACATTGTTCTGCCTTATGGTCACGTGACGCCTTGGCTTACGTCAATCATTCCACCACAACCATGAATCTTGAACAAATTTGTGGCCGTGATCAAGGGCTGCTAAATTGTGCTGACACTTTACAATGTCGGATTAATACGCCTATTTCACTGCTCATGTAGACAAACAAGAGTTCCTACAAAGGATTTACGATCAATTACAAGGCTCTGTGATCTTACAAAAATGGGCTTCTGTTCCCCTTTACTGGATTTCTTTACCTAAAAGGCCCTTAGCGAGTATCGTGGGGTGCAACCTGTAATCTAAATGGACGTTTGCACAAGGGGTTACTTACAATGCATTCAGCGCTGTTCAGTCAATCCTTTTTGACGCAGAACAAACTTTGACGAACAACACACGGACTCGGCAGGGGTGGAACTAAATGGTTTGGTCCTAGCTAAGACTCGCAAAAATGGTCATTTAGTCTTACCATGGGCCACAAGCGCATAGTACGTGAATGGAGAAAAAAAAATATACCAATTTTCCATTTTGGTTGTTAACAAAGTACACAGAGGAGCAGTAATGCTGTGACAATTCATGAAAAACTGTTACATTTTCAAACAATTTCCACTTCTTTAAAAAGAAAATACACGCCAGACTCTGATTGTCCATTGGTACTTTAATTTTCCCTTCAAAGCCCATGTTTATGTTTGGTAAGGCTCCATGGACCTTTCGTTAGATTTATTCTAATTTAAATAACAAAATGTATATGATACCAGCAATTTATCATCAGATTTGCTGTTAAATTTTTCCTCATAAAGTGCAATATCAAACAAATCAAAGGTGGAAAATGATTCACATCCCTGTTCGGGATGTCAATTTGTAGGAATCTCTGTGAGATTGAGGTACGATTTGGCGCACACATCATAATGATGGACGCACATCCTCATACCTTCTTCTTTCAGTGATTTACACAAAATTACATGGCAAAGCATTAACAGAAATCAAATTACCTGTTACACGTATCCTTTCATACAAGTGGCACATATTTGAAAAATTAAAACTTAAAGATGAATACATTATAGATATCTTAATGTTCACTATTACCAGGGTAACTCTCATATCCCTGCTATTACTCAAAATGGCCCTTGCTATGCTTTTACGATGAAAAGGGCAGTATAGCTAGCTATGTTGGCTTTGGGCTTGCAGAATTGCTTGTATATACCTGTCCTTCAATCGCTTGGAAAGTTTTACAAACTGCGGTCACGCTGTTGTTAGAAGCACCAATCCCCTAAAGTGAGCATTGTTTGAAAGTTTGATGAGTCAATTATGGGTGTCTCTTTGTTTGCTTGTGAGGGCGACGCGTGACTTTTCTTGCTGTCATTACCAAGGCATTCAGAACTCCAGGGAAGAGCTATAGTCCCGTGCGCGATAGATTTTGTTGAATAAAGGGTACTTGATGGAAGCAGCGGTCATTACTGTTTGCTTTGGATGAAAGACGTGTGGAAAAGCACACTCTAACAAAGACAAGAAAGTCACCTTTTGAATTTGAGTTCCCCCCTAAAATCAATATTTTTTGCCAAATGACCGGGTGATGAGGGATGACTGTTTGTAATGTCATGGGTGGGCTATCGATTGCGGAAAAGAGGATGAGTTTTAGTCGAGTTTCACTCTTAATGATTCAGAAAATGGAGGTGATGGAGGTGATGGTCATGTCGAATGGCACCAACCATATGCAGGCACAAGGTACGGAACAACCGACCACCCCCGATTAAACTTTTCTTTGTAGTTATTTATTGTCCCAAAAATTACGCATTTTCCTTATACTGTCTTACAGAATTTCGCGGTAGAAGATGACGTCTGTCAGAATTTCTTGATGGAAAATAAAAATACTGAGGAGAGCTCGGAGCCATTGATATGTACAAAAGCAAGGAGATGTGGGTTTTACGTTTCCTTGATTATAGTCTCAGTTATAATAAAAAAAACCTTGCCACTTTAGTACATTCCACGACAATGCAATCTTTAATACACGAACTTTTCAATGGAATACTATAATAGTGACCGGATATATCGCTTTGATAAAAGCAAACTCTTTCTCCTTGCCAGATCATGAAACGAAAAATCGTACAGATCTTTTTATTACACTGGTCATGATAGCAAATAAGTTATCTCTGTTTGTCGTAGGTTATGACTTTGCCAGTTCGTGATAATTGTAAAGTCCACGGTTATTATCGGCGGTGTTGGTTTGTACACCCTTCCAGTGGAGACATCTAGTCTGACTGTCGATAATTCTGTGATTTTACTGTCAAATAACAAATAAACCTACTATCTACATCTAAGATAGTTCAGAAAATTTCTTTACAAAGTCTTTGAGAATTTAGAGGAAAAAAAGAAGTAGTTATTCCCGTGCTGGTCAAGAAGGCGTTCCCATAGAGACAATAATCACAAACAGTAGAGGAGGTGGAGGGGAAGATGACGAGGAAATAGAGGAGAAATTGAAGAAAAAAGACAAAGAAGAATGAAAAAAAAAAAGAAGAAGAACAAAAAAATAATGAGAAGAAGAAGAAGTAAAAGAAGAAGAAAAGGAGAAGGAAGAAAATTAGAAAGAAGAATTAAGAATGAAGAGAATATAGATAGAAAAAAGGAAAAGAAAAAGAAATAGAAAAAGAAAAACAGGAACAAGAAGAGCAAGAAGAAGAAGAAGGTGAAGATGAGGAAGAAGAAGAAGAGGAAAGACGACGAAGAAACAAAAGAAGAAAAAGAATACGACGGAGGCAAAGAAGAGGAGAAAGAAGATGAAGATTGTAGAAAGGAAACGGGCTAAAACAGAAAGCTTTAAGCGTAGAAAAAAAAATGAAAACAAAACAAATCAAAGAAAGGAGAACAGGAAAGTAAAAAAGAAAAAGGTGAAGCCCATTATTTCGCATTATAATTACCGGGCATTGGGGTAGGGTCTTGGGACTACAGACCCCATCCCCCACTCTCAGTCCCCTGTTACCCTGTCATATTTTTTTAGCGAGCACAGGAGATAAAGTTGAGCAGTAGTATGGACCTTGGATTGTGACACGGATAACTCTCCGGTTTGTCGTATCATGGACCCGTAGGGTCCATGGTCGTATACAGAAATATCTTTAATTTCTATTTTCACCCTAAGAGCCTTCTCCCTTGGGGTACTGATCGAAATATATAATGGATAGTATAGGTCTTTTAAAGAGAAATGGCCTTCATAAGTCACACATCTTTGAAAATTTGAATTTGTAGTCATTTTGTTTGTTGAAATAAATTATAAAGTTATCCACCACTACATTACAGAGACATTACTGATTCAGTAAATTTGAAGAGACCATCTATACTGATTACCAATTTTTAAAATTCATCAATTACAATTTTTCTGTCTGATTGCATTCAAACTTTCACCAGTCCACTTTTCCGATTTTCAGCTTTTTCTTCTACAGTAGTTTGCTGTTTATGTTGTTTTTGCATTTAAAGCCTCGGTCACAAATGCTGCTACGAACGCCGTACGAAGCATTTTAAGACAATGGAAATTCGGAAAGACAATGGAAAAACAGGGATATTCGTACGAAATTATCGTTCGTACGAAACTTTGTGACCGTAGCATAAACATAACAATTAATTTCCGTCATCGAGTTTACAAATTCGTTTTTTGTTTCCACGCATTCTTTGAATTCCTGTTTTATCTTCATTACTCGATCACCTCACCCTCAATTGTTTTTTCAAGAACTTCATTTTCTCGCAATATTTCATTACGTTTAATTTACCTCTTAATTATTCCAAAAATTATCAAGCTTCTGAAAAAAAATGCGTAAGCAATCAGTAACACACAATAAATCAGCAGCCTAAATTGGTTCTTCTAATTATTGCAGCGAAACAAAATACTATTCAAAGTTGTTGAAAAATTAGCAGGCAAACTACAACAAAGAAGAAGACATGGCATGCACGTGTAACTTTTTCATGGTGAAATCTACTTGAAGGTTTTTGCTAAAGATGTTTGCTCTGCTTCTCAAAATTAATTGGTCAATCTTTTCTGCAAGATGAGAAAAGCAAAGAAAACAACGGAAGATTGGTTAATTCGCTAGCACACGCCGCGTGCCATGGTCAAAAGAAAAACAAGGCCTTTAATTTCTTTAACTAAGTTTTGCAGGCGACCAAACAAAAGTGAGGAAAAGCGGTAGCACACGCGACTACTTAACTTTGTCAAAGGGATGTGGAATTGAGGCTCTTGTCTATTCCGTGTAATCTTTCAAAACTGGTCCATGTTCGTCCGTCTTTTCAAATGAGAAATAAAGAAAAGTCAACAAATCACCCATTCAAGGAGAAGAAAGGCACCTAATTGGAGATGCAAACATTTTTTTTAAAGAAATGAAAGGCAAGCTCAAAAAACTCATAAGGGTATTTAGAAGAAAAAGAGAGAAAACAATGAGAAAGTTTACCTTCTAGCTTACAAGTAAAATGTGTTTACTCTCTAATTTAGATGTTTATCCGGTACTTTTCTTTACATCTTGGCAGTTATTCTGTGATTCTTTCTCGCTATCATTTTCATGTATGAACTTAGGATTTTACGAGGGTTAATCCGAAGAGTAAAAGAGGGTCACAAATTGAGCACCTGTCTGTAGGGTTCAGCGTGGGGGATTGGTGGCAAAGTTTACGGTAGTAATTTATCTCAAGTTTGTTGATTGATGGTGAAGTGCCCATTATCCCTTATAGAAAATGAATGGTGCTACTGATTTTAAGCGGTACGATATGAAAGTTAAAACAGCGCAAAAAAGGATTGGAATGGACAATAAAATGATCATGATTATTGCCAATATTTTAAAGAAGAGGCCCAAATTAGGGCATATAACGATATCAGGAGAAAACGATACGGGAAAAATGAATAGATATGAAGCTAACAAGAGAGAGGACAAAGTGAGAGATAGAAAGATGAAAAAATATTGAATATGAGAAGAGAGGGGGAGAAGAGAGATTCTGTATGTGTGAAAGAGAGAGAGACAGAGACAGTGAGAGGATCGATGAGTAGGAATAAGATAGAAGATGGAGAGTTGAGAGTTGAAAAGCGGTACTTCATTGGTTGTTTGAACCAGTCAAACAAAACCAAACGCATACAAACTTCCTGGGCATCATCTTCGATAAAAAACACAACTCCCATTTGCACATAACGTGGCCTGTGTTAAGCACATGGTGTCGGGCCTACTTACCCGGATTTCTATTTCTTTCTATGCTTTTTACTCAGCCTGCGCTGTACATTTTCTACCAAAATTGTCTAGCATATTTATATGTTAATAATCTTGAACATTCAGTATAACTTTCGTTGGATTCTGTGAGAATTAATTTTCTATATTTACCCGGGCCCCGTCTTTAAAGAGTTGGTATCAATCGCAACTATGTACGTACGAGATATAGGAGTCTGTAAACTTGCGAGTGATTGGAGGACTTACGATTGATTTGTATTCATCGTAACTCTTTGTAAGACGGGGCCTCGAACTCAAGTTTATCTTAAAGTTTTGAATGGACGTCGGATTTAAGAAGGAGGGGTAAAGGATGGGGGTGGGGGCATAACAAACATCTGCCTGCGATCTTTGGAGGTGAAAACGGGGGCATTTTACTGGTAGCGGTCAACTCAAGTACGCCATTGGATGTACTTGAGGTTTCTGAAGTGTTTGCATACAGCCCCATCCTGATCACTTTCCAATTTCAGCGTCAGAACGAAAGATATAACCTTCTGGTAAAATCGAATAGCTTCCAAATAACTCAATTATCATCCCCATGCGAATTTTATCGAAGAATCCAGCTAAGAAATGATGCAAAATAAATATTTCTGCCGAGGACTTCTTTCGCAGCCATCTCAAAATTACCAGTGCGTTATGTGTTTACGTTTTCAAACACATGATGTATATTTTCATGATTGTTTAACTTTTACCATACAAAAATAAAATCTAATGATTGACAAAATCACATTTTTGGTGGGTTTGAATGTATTTCTCATGATACGCTCTCCTTCGGTTACTTTTTAAAAAATAAATTTAAATGATTTCTACTTTATGAATGGAAAAAAGTGATATAGATTTCGGAAAAAGCCTGCAGTGACGATGGGGGAAAAAAAAGATTAATGGGGGACAAAACATCTTTTAGCACATTACAAGTTTCATATCTCTTTAAATTACACGAGCCTGGAAAAGACACTTTAAAGGGATTGAGTGACTTTGTCTGAGATTCTGAAACGAAATCCTGGATGTAGCTCATGCTGCAATAAAAATTATAAACCTTTAGGTCAGTAAGGAACCCCATGTTTTTTTACAAGCCAATCGCCTGTCTGATTATCAAAATATTTATGATTGGAAATCGAAATCAAATTTTGTTTTTTTTTTCCTAACGGTTTTCATAACGCTACAGTCTATTGGGGAAAATGAGTATGGAAAAAATCGGTCACTCAAAGAGTATTACTTTTTTTGAGGCACTTCATGATCATTTTGAAGCGCAATCTCTTTTCGGGCTTCAATATATCACCATATCACAGACACTTATACCACGTAGGGCCATGCATCTCAGATTTAACATTAAGGATCCCTTTAACATAAACATGCAAATTGGCATGATAAACATTAATTAATGAGTTAATTAATGAATAAACGAGTAAAGACCCGTTTAAACCTTTAAACTATTCAAATGGTATATGCTCTTCCTATAAAGTCTTGAAATATTGGTCTTCACTAAACGGTCTGCCTACTACCAATGATGAAATGTTATTAAAAAAAAAAAAACATTATTCTAATGTGACACTATCAATTTTGAAATAAGAGACTTTAACGTTATTTAATGTGGATTTTGATTTCTTGATCTGCCACTAAACTAGACGCACAAAATTAAATCAGAAAACCATTCCCAACATCTTTTCCTTTGCATTTTATTTTGAAGTATAGGCGAATTAAAATAAAAGATATTAACTTTTTTCAAAAAAAAAATCTGTTTTACATAGGGAAACATAATTCCTTTAGTCTAAATTATGTGATTTAACTCAAAAGGAGAAGAGAAGAATCCAGATTTCTTTTTTACACTCTCTATTATTTAACACTTTTCATTTTCTTGCAAACATTCGGCATCTTCGGTTTGGTATATCGAATTTGATTCACCGATATTAAAGAAACATTAACATCAAGAAAAGCGTTCATATGCTCAGTGGTGATTCAATCAAATTGATGGAAATCGCAAGCAACTGCTTTTTCGGTTGCATTTTTTAAAAAATTAATTGAGAGAAGTGCAAAAAGCCTTGAGGTAATAAAACAAAAATGGAAATACGGATGATTGTGCTTTGCCACACCGTAAACGAAATCTGGACAAAACCCTTCCGTTTTGTATAACCGCAATCGTGGAAGAACTACCTTGTTGGTTAAACTAAACTACAAAACAAACCACTTTTAATTATGTTTGTTTCTGGTTTATGCTTCTTTGCTTTTGAGTTGCTTTTATTATTGCGATCATTACCACCAGCATGAGATGGCGAATAGGAGTTTTGCCACACGACCAAATTAGAATAGCGCAGATGATAATGAAAGAATCAACAAATTAAGACCTTTATTTCCCGCCAACAATTAGTCGAGTCCGTAATTGTCTGATGTCGCCATGCTAGCAAATAACGACAGACAGACTGTAAATTGCTTAGCAACAGGCTGGACAAGGAGCTTGAACGGCATATCTTCAAAGTTATGTCGTATAACAACCTTGGCGTTCAAACTCTATAGACTTAAACCGTGGCGCCGTTTAGCTTAGCATACTAAAACAGGCCAACAAAGAGGACAGCATTCACGGTAATACGGGCATGTAGATCTGATTCGGAATGTGTTTTACCGGTTTAATTTTATGCGTCTGATCGGGGCTTATAATTTTCAGTAAAGAGTTCAGATGTGAAACAGCACTCTTTAAATACAAAAGTACCTGCACTTTGTCATTTACCATGCGTGTGTAACGATTGAAACAGTAGGAAACAAAAGATATATTACATTTATTGAATTGTCACAGGTAGAAACAACTAATCGAGCATTGTGAAAAGAGACTTTTATCTAGAAGTTATGGCCGTTGGCCCGTTCCAGCTCTGCAATCTTTGTAAAGATGTACTCTTTTTTAGGAGGCGAAGCTGCAATTAAAGATTTTATCTCTCTATTCCCCCTCCCATCTCCTTCTCTCTCTCTCTCTCTCTCTCTCTCTTTCTCCCTCTCTTACTCTCTCTCTTTCTCCCTCTCTTACTCTCTCTCTCTCTCTTTCTCTCTCCCTCTTCCTTTCCATGAACATGATGAATATATCCTTTTCTATTATTTGGGTATTAATTTCCTGGGATTTTGTTTAGTACCGGCTATCCATTCTGCACAATAAATTGTTCATGGTAACTCCCTAATCATCTCCTTATTTTCCCTGCCTTCGTTTTTTAATAAATCATCTGCATAATATTATACTGATGTTTCGTAGGGCATAGCAAAGGGAATAAATCGTCGACTTTATCTTCGGAATGTTGACAGATCGATTACATGCCAACTACTCTACGAAAACATCAAAGATAAGTGCACTTTAGATTGTATGTATTTATTCGCAATTTGGTGAGATACGACGATTTGCTTTTAGCGTGTTTCTTCAATTATTGATCACGGTTTATTTAACTACAATCCGGCTTATTAGAGTTTTCTGTTATGAGTAGTTTTTGTTTGCTTTTTGTTTTGTTGGGGGAGGGGGCAACTCGTTAAAAGGTAGGCTAATACAGAATTCTTGTAAAGATGGGAGAAATAAAAGGAATCATGGCTATTCAAGAGCAGTATACCTGTAGAAAAGTACATAAGTTCATATAAGAGAACTACTAGTAAACCTTTAAAACAGTATGTAACTTCACTTTAAAGGGATAGTTGAGTTCTGTTGCAGAGGGCGCTACACAAAATATTTGTTTGTGATATAATGAAAAACTGAGCGTCAAAATTCGAAAGAACTTACAATTTAAACGACAAAATCATCTGTGTTTGATCAAAATCGGTTCAAAGACTGCTGAAATGTCCCAAATATAACCATTTCTAATATTTGTGGGGCCCAACAAATATTCGATAATTTTGAACCAGCTTATACTTTTTTTTTATTCCAGCCTATGCCAATGTCGGCTTTTTGTTGGCTTTTTCGTGTTGGTTAAAATACCGGCCGGTCGGTGTATTGTTTTTACTAGCTGATAAATTATCGGTCATCGTATGTTTTTCAAAGTGTAGCTGAATTGGTATGATCGTTTTTATTTAATAAAATTTCACACATTTTGTGGTCTAAAATTACCTTAATAGCAATTTTAGTTCCTAAAAGGGCACTATAGAAATGTCATAAATAATGATAAGAGCAATAACCGTGCACTTAATATGTATACCTTTAGAAAGTAAGTAAGTTCACATATGTAGTATTCCTTTTTAGAAAA
>BEXV01001247.1:99194-109425 GCA_003118195.1 Hemicentrotus pulcherrimus
AGTCTAGTTATGGCTGCTCTAGTCATCGCCATCTTAGTTCCGAAGATCAACTTCTAATTTGCATACAGCTGTCAATCAAAGTATGCGCGGCCTGGCCTTCCTTCGCCAAGCCAGCTAATCGCTGCCGATCGTGACGTCACGAAAGTGGGTGGAAACGGCAGCCGAATCTTAGAGCCGAATTGCGATTGGTATTACTTTGGCACATGTATGCGATAATCGGCATTGTGCGGGCATTCGGAACATGCCATCTGTGTAAGAGCCATATTGTGTTGGTGCAATAGGCAGCTTGCACCGTCCGCCAGCGGGTACGTATTTTGAAAGCCCTCTGGAATACGGGGAACATGCCTCTTTAAAGCACTTCAATCAAAACAGAAGTGATATCATCCTAGGAGCCAGAATGATGTTTACTCACTTTCTTTAACATCTATATAAGGTAAATGCCCTTTGGCTATCTACAGACAATGTCACACAATTCAAAATAATATATCAATCATGTAAAGTATTGTATAGCAAGTGCACTTCTCCCCACAGGAAAATATTTTTATCTTTTTTTTTCGTTTATTTTTTATTACAAAACCCCTGCTTTGTCAAAGGCATAATCGAGATAATATGAAACAAAGATACCATGTTATCTTCATAGTTTTATACTAAGGATATGCGAGGTATGATACCTTCCTAACATGAAGCTACCATCAGTTACCATTTTGTTTGTTTTTAATGTATCTATTCTATTCACACTGTCATGCATGAAGGACACACATTTTATAAAAGAAAAAAATTGTGGCCTTCACAATCCCTTGCCTACATGTGATACGATAATGTAAAGCACTGTCAGAATGCTTTTTGAATATGTCCACACAATAGTACTAAAATACAGAGATTGGACTATGGTGAATTATGTGTGAAAGAGTGAATACATCATTGCTATCCTGAACATGAGTAATGCCTCAATCATTACTATCCTGAGCATAAGTAATGCCTCATCATATAAGTTGAATTAATTGATTTTTGTTGTTGTTGTGAATTTCATGCTTTATTCTGGATAATCAAAAATGAAAACGCAGGTAGAAATATTTGCATAATGTTCAACTGAATATGGAACAAGTGGAGTAGGCGAAACATAAATCGCTCATACAGCATAAAGGTTAAAATTCTATGCTTTGTGACTATCAGCATAACAAAATGTTGAATGTATAATCGAAAATACACAAAGAAGAAACCACTAGGGCTTCCTGTTCGTTCATATGATTTATTCTATGTGGCCTTCTCCACTGCCATTCTTCAATATTTGTAGTACCAATAATAACAACAATAATAATAATAATAATAATAATAATAATAAGTCTTGTTTACCCAGGGTAGCCTCATCAGTATTAATACTGTTCTCCCTGAGGGCCCTGCAATCATAATATTACCCCAGTCATCGGATTCAGGCTTACCAGCACACAATGCATGCACATTCTCCACTCCCTGGGGAGCATTTCAGCCAGTGCATCATTTTTACAAGCATACACTTGCTAATCGAAGCACATTAGCTTTCGCATCCTACCGGGTGATCCTACCAATGATCTCTTTTGTCACTCTAAAACAGTTGACATGGTATAAGCAGTTAATGTGGTAAGATAGGAACTTTACATATGTACAAGTTACAAGCTGTTTTAATACAAAAGAGTAGGTAAGTTCAGAAAGAAAGTTAAAACTTGATTCTTTACTTAAACCTGGGCCTGTTGCACAAAACTTACCATTGATGGTAACTTTGCCATCAATGGTAACTACCATGGAAACCTTGATTTTGATTGGCTGTTGAGCCCTGTTACCATGGTAGTTGCCATTGATGGCAAAGTTACCATCAATGTTAAGCTATATGCAACCGGGGCCCTGTGATCCTCATTTTGTTTAGTAATATTTCTTAGCTGTTTCATAGTGAAAGATTGAAGACAGATTTGACACAGACTTCCTGAGTAATGTTCACAAACCTTGACAAAATTGTGGATCCAAATCAGAAAGAGTAGCAATTGGTAGAAGTTACGGTTACAACCTACATGTATACTACCGATACATCTTATTGTATATGTACCAGCCTACAACTACCTATGTGTAATTTTAAGTGAATAAAAAGGAGCATACCTATCTTGCTCATACCAGGGAGGTGTTTCACAAAACTTGTCATCAGTGACAAATGACAGTTTTTGTTATAAGCTACTGCAATCCTTGCTTCTGATTGGTTATCAGCACATTTGTCACTGATTTTAGTCATTTGTCATTGAAAAAAGGCTTTGTGAAACGGGTCTCAGGTGGTTTGTGGCAGTGTGGCCACCGACACCTTTAAGATTTTACCTTGAAATTACAATTTGTTGGCAACAGGCTTGCAAAAGAATAAGCAGAGCTAGAGGAGATCTAGAGCACACCTAGTTGCCACTGCAGAGTTTCATTGATAATTTAAGTGAGAAAAAGTTCTTTTTACACAATGAGAAATTATTACCTGCTGTGGTTACATTTGACTAATACTGCCCTCTATTTCTCAACTTTTATAGCTAGTACAAACTAGCAGAATACCCTTCATAGCCATTCACAATCTCATTGGATTCTAAGGCAGTGCTTTCCTTGGCGACAAGTTTTTCAAAAGAACTACACTCTATTTCAGGACCACAACCCTCTGCAGACACCTTGGCCTTAAAAAAAATGGGGTTGGTCAAATCCTCCTAAAGCAGCAAGTGTGTCGTCTTTACAATGGTGCTGGCATTTCATAGCAGATGATATATGCTGTATTTGCAATTTCTGATCGTAGAGCAGTATCTAGTGATGGCTTTCAACAGAATAGACAACATTTGAGATGGCCCTTCCATGCTTACCACACAAGAATATCATACAGTTACTTGGCCTTTCGACAGAGGGGACTTTGCTTGAGGGACTAAAGCACTCAAGCAGATGGTTTGTCCACTCAAGAATATAAAAAATGGCCATATGCATTTAATATTCATAACAGTCTTTACCTTTTACAAGATAGAATTTACCAAGAGGATGTTAAGTAAAGAGAGCGATCTTCTTGGTGATAGGCTTTCGACAGAGAGGACATTGCTTGAGAGGTCTGGAGCACTTCTTACACACGCTGTGGCCGCAGAGGAAGACCACATTGCGTTTGTTCTCCATGCAGATCGGACATAGCACCTCCTCCTCCATCTGTTGGTATTGCTCCTTGAGGCGTTTAAGCTCCTCCTCCTTAGAGACCCGACTCGATGACGACGCCCCTCTGGGAGTTGAGGAGCCTGATGATGATGGAGCTTGGGCAGCCTTAGCTCCTAAAAATAGAGAAAAGATTAATATTCATTTTGAATTCCTAGAAAACTGTCTTGTATTTTTTGTCTTGCAATTTCCAAATGATAATGGTGACATTTACCTCCTGGCAAAATATTGTGACTATTTTCTTTTGTAATTTCAAACTGATTTAAAAGAAAACCTTTTTACTAATTGGAAATGAAAATGCCTCATTGGGATCATTGTTTTTATTTTTAGTTTATTCATCTACCAATGCTACCTACCATAAATAAATACAATGACAGAAAGTGAACAGCATTTACAAAAATATTCCTCTTTGGTTTTGATCTAACAAATAACATGATATCTTTCATCAAATCATAAGATATCTTTCAACAAATCATAAGATATTTAAAGGGTATTGGAGCAGTAGACATACGCTTTAACCCAATGTAGCCTGGGTTATTTTGAAACTGCATAGCTGGGGAGAGGGGGGGGGGGGCTTCTAAGGCCCCCCTCCCTATGATCTCTCCCGTGAAACGGACAATCGCCGCAAAAATTTGCATGCATGTCAAGTGAAATGTAGACTGTGGTCATTTCAATTTTTTGAAAAAATTCACTCATTTGCATATTTATAGTAATTTATGCAATTAAGGTCATAAAATTCACACCTTTACCTATAAATCATATATTCTTCATATTTAAACATGAGTTTTCACTACATTTATTCTTAAGACCATTTGGAATAATACATAGTACAACAAAATAAAACTTGGAAGACCCAGGTTATTCCCTATGTTATCTATTGTTTTGATATTTTATTATGTTTTTGTTTTTTTAAACTTATGTATTTTATTGTATTTGTTGTTTTATTTCATTTCCAACTATAATTCAACTATTTTGACCCACAAAATAAACACATAAACTATAAACAAGACCAAATAGCCAATGTTTTATCTCTTTATTGGAAAAATGATATTTCCATATGTTTTGTACACAAAACACAAAGATGTGCGACTATGAGGCTGACATGCGAAGACAAAAGGTCAAAATTGTGATCAGAAATTAACTTCTTTTTTTTTGTTTAAATGGGGGGGGGGGCGGTGTTGAGTAAGGACTTAAACTGAACCTTGTTTTGAGCTTGAGGGACGCTGATGGTGCTGGGATGAAGATGAACCAGACTGAGATGACATGGAGATGCGGTGACCGGCTGGGTTTGGTTGGTAGTGGACGGGGCACAATAAAGACATGCATAAATCATAAAGCAATGGTCATGCAGGATGTCATAATGCATTGTGAGACATGATAATGAACCAAAGAAACAGATCTGGGGAGTGTTTCACAAAGACTCAGATCGACTAAAGTTGAACTTGAACTATGGCAGGCCATTCATGCCTCTAGTTCCTCTCACCATTCCTGGCATTGGTTCCTCAAGGGACGTACAAATCGTGGTAACAGTTCTACAGAATTTGCATTTTTTGATAGTTCATTATTGGAGGAAAAAATATGTTTTCAAGATGATAATTTCTAAGGTTATTTCCCACTCATTTTACATCTGGTTCAAGACTTTTAAAGGGCATAAATTGCCTGACGTAGTATAAGTCCAAGTCTTAAATAAAACTTCAGTTTACAATGTCAGTAACTTTTTATCTATGACAACAAACTGTCCCTTGGTGAAAGCAACCAGTAGCATGAAGGGCCTGCCATAGTTCAAGTGTAACTTAAGTAGATCTTAGTCTTTGTGAAACACCCCCAGATTATCTAACGAGAGCCTGGTGGGGGTTAACTCGTTTCTTTTTAAATAGAGATAACAACGCCCTGCTGGCCCTTAACAGACAATATGTACAGTAAAAGCAACTACGTGCTTCATAACAATTAATTTCTAAAATGAAAGTGAGATATAGAACAAGTATTACTACAAAAGTATTCTACATGCAAAACAAAATATAACTTCAAACATAAATGAACCATGAGATAAGCTACAGTGTAATAACAAGAACAAAGATAAACAACAACATAAAGGCTCGTTCAGATATGACTGGCAAAACCATGTCAGTTTTTATGATGACATACAGTGTAATACGCTTCACATGTCTGTATCTTATCACTATGAACATGACGGACAAAGAAAGCGGACAAAATATACAGTTCCTCAGGTAGACAAAGGAACATCCTTTCACTGCTATTATTTAAAAAGGTGAATATGCATGTGACACCTGTTCTACACATTTTTACACAATAGCAGTGAAGGGATTTTTCCCTTGTCTACCTGAGGAACTGTATATTTTGTCCGCTTTCTTTGTCCGTCATGTACATAGTGTATTACACAGAGCTCATTGATTACACATAAGTCCTTTGTTGTACACAGTTGCTATTCATTTACACATAAAAAGTTAAAAACAACAGCTTTTTGGGGGGTTTCTTTACAGTGTCATATCTGAACAAGCGTTTTGGTGGATGCAATAAAATACTCACATTCATTCAGCCACGATGTATAAATAAATGTTTTTTCATGCTTTTTTTTATATGATTGTATGTTAGATGTAAACTTGCATTTTTAGTCTTTGGACTTTTTGACAAGTCGTGAATAAAACCTCGTTTGAATTGAATTGAATTGAATTGAATTGAATAGATGAAGCATTGATATTGTCCATGAAAATAACATGTACCCAAAACTAGGCAAACTACATGTGTATATGACCAGGACAACTTATAAAACAGGGGGCGCACACATACTGTAAAAGGGCATCTGGATAACTTGGCACTGTCCAGTGAATAGGTTTCAAGTATTGAAGTGCCACTAGATAGCCCTAAATTTCTAATTTTATGCAGTTTCCTGTCCATATATTTTCAAATTACCTCTCTTGGCTAGGTCACAGTGGAAAACACTGTGTCCCTCAGATAGGACGTTATTCCCCATGCCACCTTTACCCTGTTAAAACCCCACTGAGCTATTCAAAGAGTAGGGGAAATCCTAGGGTGGTGTTCACCTGCACATCCCAATTAGTTATATTGGGAAAAGAGACCTGAGGGCTACAGTTCAGTTTCCCCTTCAAGTCACAGGTGACACCAAATACTCAGGAATAATAATAGCAATAAAATTCATGCCAGTTATTGCTTGGTATTGCTGTTATTATTCATGCTTGTGATGAAGTCTGACTCCCCTAGCTCGATTGGACTTGATTTTCCATCAAGTCTAAAAAAAAACGTTTGTGCGAATCAGCCTGGATATTATGTAAGCACTAAGATACATGCCAAATGATTCATTTTGCTGAAGTCCATCAATCACATTGTCTTTGCTGTCGATCTTACCTTTGTCTAACATTTCTCTTATAGGTTGTTGACAGGCCCTGCAAGATTTCTCTTTATTACAGCATCCTACATCAATGAAAGAGCAATGACTCACAGGTTATTAACGTTGATCAGGAAAGACTAAGATCGACTTTAAGTTGGACTTAAATATGACAGGCCATTCAGGCCATTAGTTGCTCTCAACATAGGTATCTCAATTATAATCTTTAGATGATATTTTGTCCTTCAATAATGAACTATCAAAAGAGCTGAATTCTGTCGATGTGTGACCATGATTTTTATGTCCCTTGAGAGACCATTGCCAGTAAATGGTGAGAACAAACAGTGGCATGAACGGCCAGCCATAGTTAAGTCCAACTTAAAGTCGATCTCAGCCTCTGCCAAACACTCCCCTGAACACTTTGATCTATGGTTCAAAGCAACTTGTTTGTTTATTCTCCCTCTATTATGAACTACCATTACAGAAGATAAGGTTTTTATAAAATAAAGACCAATTTCTATTTCAAAAGGCTCAAATATATACATTTTGATGGCTCTAACATAAATAAATTTCAATAGCATGATTCAGCTGTAATGGACCTTTAGAATAAAATGTGTGTATATTCGTCTCTACATTCCATTCTGTCTCATCCAATTAGCTCAGTCGGTAGAGCAGTGGTCTCGTAATCCGGTGACCCGGGTTCGTAACTAAGGTGATGCGCTAGTGCCCTTTGTTTAGGCATTAATCCTCATTATCAGGTCCCTCAGAGAGGACCTAAAGCCGTCGGCCGTCTGGTTGCTTACTTACAAGCATTGATGCTTTCTTAGCAGTCAGGTAGAATAACCCCCATTCATTCATTATCTTTCTAAAGATTGATATTTGATAAATGATAAGCAATACAAATTGTTGTAACACTCACCTCTGCATACATTTTTGTGACCACAGGGTGAGAAAGTGACTTCAGCTTTGTTTGTTGAACAGATTGCACATTTCTTCTCCTCTACTCTCACTCTATCCTTCACCTCAACCTGGCAATAAATTTAGAAAATAAAGGAGCATTTCATATGCCATATATATATATATATATATACAACACATTGATGTGGTTAGAAAAAGTGTTTTTGTTTTGATGAAGTTCAATTCTGGCAATAAATGAAACTACTGGTAAAGGTCGATAACGAAAGGTTAGAAATCATGATGCAGTATGTGTAGAAGAAAAAGTGCGTATGATGTGGGCTGCTGCAGCCTATTAAACTTAAAATTCATATGCCATTGATAATAACACAGGATTCCCACAGAAATTTGAGAAGTGAATTCCATGACTTTCCGCAACCCATTTTCCATGACCAGATAAGTACCATTTTGGTATGGGTTGCGACATCCAAACAGCGTACGATTACCACGCAGTGATATAAACAGTAGGCTTGCTGTGCACCATGTAAGAGAGACTCTCTGTAATCTTTCTTTCTTGAATGTGTGTAGTCCTGAAAAGGACTGTTGGTGTAGTCATGAAAAAGACTGTTGGTTATCTTTCTTGGCTTATAGTTCCAAGGAGAACTATAGCGCCGTGGCTCTATATATATTATTTAATGCTTGTGATCGCCTCTACCTCTCCTCACAATTTCCATGACTTTGAGAATTTTTATTTCATTTTTTACATGACTTCCCATTACTTTTTTTTTTTTTCCAGAAAAACTTATTTTTTAATGACTTTCCAGGTTTTTCCATGACCAATGGGAACTCTGTATCAAACATGAATCAAACTTCAATTACCAATATTTCTTTCTTAAATCAAAGAACATGGATCAAGGGGATTTGTTGTATAACAAAAATAGTTCATGACTTCATTTCTTCATTATACCCTCTCGATGATCACCTGTGCACATCTCTTCCTGATGAAACATTATAAGGGTTATATTTGCATGCATGATATGTATACCATCGTAGGATGAGAATAGGAGAAATAGCCAGCATACCTTGCAAGAAAAGCACTTCTGAAAGAGAGCTGCACAGTCCATACACGCCACCTGATGACCGCACGGTTTGAACTGGCAGTTAGCAGGCTTCTGGCACATCCTGCAGTCTGACATCATCGCCTCAAGGTTGGCAGGGGAATCCCCGGAGGGACCCTCCACTGATGCAGGGGGTCCTGCGGGTGTGGCGGTTCCAGCGGGTGTGGAGAGTCCTGCAGGTGTGGAGGGGGCTCGGACATTCTGGGAGGTGCCTGCATGAAAGAGAGAGAAATATGTCAAAATAATTATGATAATCAGACTTAATCAGGAGGCGCAATAGCTCAGTTGGTAGACCAGTGGTCTCGTAATCTGGTGACCCGGTTTCGAAACCAAGTCGACAGGCTAGTGCCCTTTGGTAAGGCAGTAATACTCATTACCAGGTCCCTCAGAGAGGACCTTAACCCTATATAGCCCGGGCTATTTTGAAACTACCCCCCCCCNGATAGTTTATTGGTTTCCACAATATCTCATTTTACAAAGAGAGTATTAACCCTATTTACCCCGGGCTATTTTGAAACTGTATAGCCTGGGTGGAACGCCCGATCGCGGCAAAAATTTGCATACATGTCAAGTGAAGTGTATAGAATACTATGGTAATTTCAATTTTTTTGAAAAATTCACTCATTTGCATATTTATGGTAATTATGCAAATAAGGTAATAAAATTCACATTTTTGCCCATAAATCAGACATTATTCATATTTAAGCATTCTTTCTCACTACATATTTTTTGTTTGACCATTTGAAATAATAATACAACTAAAAAAAATGAAAAACCAGGGTTATTCCTTATGCTATCTATTGTTTTGATAATTTCTTATGTATTTCTTGTTTTTTTACTTATGTATTTCATTTTTTTTTAATTATTTCATTTCCAACTATAATTTAACTATTTTGACCCCAAAATAAACACCTAAACTATAAACAAGACCAAATAACCAATGTTTTATCTCTTTATTAGAAAAATGAGATTTCCATATGTTTTGTACACAAATCACGATTTTCGGGCTGACATGCAAAGACAAAAGGACACTTGACTTTGTAATGGCGGGTCCAATTTTCGAAAAATATCTTTCAAAAGATGCGAAAGAAAAAAATCACAAAATTTTCTTGCGTTAAAAAATTATCGCGAAAAATGTCGAGGCTAAATAGGGTTAAAGGTACTATGTCCCTTTTGCAGCCAACCTCAAATTCTGTAAAACTTTGCAGGAATTATGAATATGTTATGTTTATCCTATCTGTGAAATTTAAACGTTAGCAGTGTCTTCATATTTGAATTATGCAAGGAAACCTATTTACTTGCTAGACTTCACTGTCAGACACTATTGAGTGATTGACTGGCTTTTTTTCTTCTTTGGTAATAACATACATTAAAAGAGTTGTCAAGGGTACATGAGCATTTGTCTAGATCTACATCAATAACCCACTTCTTGTGATGGCCAAGATTAAACTGACTGAATCTTTGCGCAGCATAAAACGTATGACCGTTCGGTACGATTCCATGACATTTGCTCCAGCGACAATTGCTCCGCTGTAAATTTCATACACCAATCGAATGGCTAACTTCAACCCTGGATTCAACACTATACCCTACCCTAAACCTAACCCTAAACCTAACATAAAACCCTATTGAAACCCTAACCCTAACCCTACATCTTAGACGAAATAAAGCC
>BEXV01001248.1:3358-14922 GCA_003118195.1 Hemicentrotus pulcherrimus
GAGAGAGAGAGAGAGAGAGAGCGTTGGGAGTCAAAATGGAGGCGAAGTGGATTCACGATCAAAGAGTTGTCAAGTGTTTCACAGAATTCGAATCCTATGGTAAGACATTTTCAATCAGTTCTCGTCATTTTCCCTGCCTCGATCACTCGAACAAATAAACGCCAATCCCTTAACCAACAGTCCACGACTGCGTTCGCTTTATAAAAACAATTCCAGAATCTCTACAGCAGGGTTTTCTGTTTGTACACGTTTAGCATCTCAGTCTAACACGATCTTGGAATAACAGCGAGATAATGTGGATGGATGGTTTTTAGACGTGATCTCTCGCAAAATAATGATATTAGGGCTTCACGCAGATTGATCGCTTTTGACAAATCTGATTTTGAGGGATGAAGAAAAATGACAGACGGATAACTCGGCGAGATGAATGCCCGATTCACACTTAAAAAAGTATTTTGGGAGTATGAGGAGTTGAAGTCAGCCCGATGATAATGAGTTAATTTTGTTTTGTTTGATTACTTGCATACTGTCTTCTTTAAACAATGTTGTGTCATTTGAATTAAGAAAATGTGACGCTTGTGACTAAGAGTTTAATTCTAATATTCTGCTTATAAAGCGCTTGACACAATGTCTCTAAGCGCTTTACAGATATACTATAGTGTAACTTGGAATGCTGATGGGCAGGAATCTAGGTAAAAACGAAAAGTAACCTCATCTCTTATTCCCACAGTTACAATTATTATATTGTCAAGTTCTACAAAATGTGATTGTGCGGTTGTCCATCAAGAATTCAAGCTACAATCCCGAAGAAAAAAATACTACTGATTTTTCCACATCTCCCCTAGATATTTTAATTGCCATGTAAATTAATAATGCTTTTACTACACGTTATAAGATAATATAAAGAACATTCTAGGGTTGCAAAGTTAAGGATTGAAAACATTTTGTTTTAATTTTACATTTCAAATCTTTAATCCATAAAATTACAGTATCCCGTATTAAAAATTCATATAATTATGTACCAATAAATACCCGTACCTCACTTAAACATTCTTTCATTTCTCCTGTCAACAATGTGACCGTTTTTGGCGCCTATAAACACGGATCATATTTTAAATAGGAAAGTGGCCATTTCATGCAGGGGGTGGTGTTGCCTTGGGCAACATAATCCAATTAAATGAAAGAAGGATCATAAATTTGAGAGGAATTTTCGTAAATTAAAAGTCTGCATTTGTCACATATTTTGTCCCTTGGCGCAAAGCGGTCATGCGCGCCTCAATAATCTCAATTGAAAGCAGGCAGCGTTTAAGAGGAGTTGTCAATTTGAAGAAGAAGACAAAAATGCAGAGATGTCAAGGCCTGGGGATATGCAAGGAGAAACCAATCTGAGAACGTGATGGAAAGATGTGTTTTTCTTCCAATTATGTCTCAATTTTCACGTCAAGTCCGATTCTCTGATGATGAACCCATCATAATTTGACATGTATCTTGTAAATGTACAAATTGACTTGTACTACAACCTGTTGTTTTCAATATTATTCTGTTACTACTGACAATGATATTAAGACGACGATAACGACTTCTACTTCTACAACCCCTACTGCTGCTTCAATAACAACATTAACAACAATAGCAACAACAATTACTACTACTACTACTACTTCTATTGGTAGTCTACTACTACTACTACTACTACTACTACTACTACTACTACTAATAATAATGATGAATAATAATAATGATAGTTCAGTTACCACTATAGCACATTCATTGACGTCACAATCAGTTTTCTTTTCAACTGCTGATGCTTTCATATCTACTGCAGATAATTATCACGTATCAAAATGATTTTGTTGTTTCTTTTTCATTCAACTTCTCTTTTGGTCACAGATTTCCTTGTTCCTCTTTTTTCCACCCGCTCAACATACCACTGACATTCTTTTTATTTATTCATTTTTATTTTTTCTTAACTAAAGAAGAAAAGAAAATCGTCCATGTCGCCACTCAATTAAACGTCTAGGCCTACGCTATAGAAAGAAAGTTGAGTAATCCTTAAATACATCGGTTAACAATGATAAACCTGAGATACATGGCCCTACATTCTCATACTCATTTGCCACCGATAGACGAAAAAGTGAAATTTCGATATCATTCATTTCATTTCATTTCAATTATAAATATCTTGATAATCAGACAGGCGATCGGCTTGTTAAAGTCATGGCATTCCTGACTGACCTAAAGGGTTATAATTATGATTGCAGCATGAGCTAATTCCAGGATTTTGTTTCAAAATCTAATCTGAGGCAAAACTACCGAGTAACTTTAAACTGTAAATGCTATGAATTATAACTATACCAAAAAAAAAAAATCAATCCAATTTTACGTTGTTTTTTCCTTGAAAATTTTATACTGACTGACATCAATAATAACAGGTTTCCATGGTGAGATCTTGTTCGCAAAAAGGTTTTGTAGTCACAGTCACCATAAGGTAGCTTTATTGAAAGACTCTTGATTAATTATTTCGGTATTTTGTCTGTAACTTAGTCAGTTGGTGTGTATGATTGAGCCAACGCTAGCAGCATCATAAAACAACGAAGGCTGAAGATTTTTAGTAAAAACAAGAAATACGTCATAGGTGAACCGCAGGTGCGGTATACATTGTGTATCAACAAGTGCATGGAACTATACAAGTAAACTTGGTCTTAGCAGTGCAATCCTTCTCTCCCTTCCATCCCATCTCTCTCTCTCTCTCTCTCTCCCTCTCTCTCTCTTTTCCTTTTCTCTGTGTGTCTGTGAATCTTTGTGTGTTTGTGTTTCTCTATCTCTGTCTCCCTCTCTGTCTCTCTTTCTCTGTCTTTCTGTATGTCTGTCTCTCTTTCATTATCATAAAATTAACATTAAAAAAAACGTTTTTCAAGTGAAAGAAACCAAATGTATGTTAATTGGCCAACATGCCCTATTATTTGATATCTTTGACAAGTTGCTTCTTACTAAACAAAACATCAAAACAACGAGTATTTCCTCTTTTTTTTCTTCTTCTTCTTCTTTAATTTTCTTTAATCATTGGACGGATTTTTTCTTCAAATACCTTTTATTCCTCTTGCTTACCGTTGTTGTTATTTTCTTTTTATGTATCTTCTTATTACCCAGACAGGTAGATCCATGCTTTGTTGTTAAAACCCTTTTAGATCTGTGTCCCCGATTTTCTTCTTGTTAATCCGTACATCCTTCACTTTCCTTTTTCTTTCTCTCTCCTTTCCTTTTTTTTTTCTTCCTTGATATAGAAGTATAAATCTCTTGGCAGCATTTTGCCGTCGAAATCTAACTCTTCACCACGATTCGGCAAAGTGCTTCTAAAAACGGTAAGCTTTTATCCCTTTCGAGATTATGATGGAAGATGCTGCACTGTCAACATGAACATGCCTTCAAGCAGAGAATCTTCCATTTTGGTATTATTCTCTTGAACATGTTGAATGATCTTTTTTTGGTTTAGCTCTGCTCACGACATGAGGCTTTTTCCATCGATCAAACAAAATAAGTTGTAATCTCGAGACGAAAAACCTGGATGTGGTTAAAAATAATTAGGTTCGGATCTCAATTTCTTGGGTTTATTTATGACAGCAGTTAAGGCTTGATGTGGGTAAAGGTAAAATGCTTGAAGGCAAAGCATGAAGAGAAGAAGACTTTGTAAGACACAAACATTTTTGTTTTCCCTTACCATCTCAAGGATTTAGAATAGAATGCTTTTCTTAAAAACCCAGTTGAGGAGATTGGGTGAATTATTTCTGTATCCTTTGAGGTGGGGTTATGTTTCTTTAAATTACCTGCGATTTGCATACAAATTAATAGTTGTTTTGATCAAGTGTATATTGACGTTGGCAATATTATTGTCACTTTCAATCTATACCGGAAAAACGTATCCAGTCGAAAGTTGAAAGATCCACAAGATAGACACCTGCAATGATATATCAATCGGGTCAAATGGTGAAATTATAAACGTTTTGATTACATAGACGAATGGAAAATAATAAAAAAATAGATGATGCATGAAATGCAAATGTTTATTTTCTAAGAACATAGGGGAAAGGAAAGGAATAGGGTGTATTTATAAAGAAAGACGGTAGTACTGTAAAGGGGAGGATAAATATGAAGGAAATGGGTAGAGGATGATAGATGGTGAAACAGAAAATAGGATGAATGTAGCATAATGATTACTAGAGAAAACCGATGTATGCTGGTGGAAACAGGAGGGTTAGAGAAGGAGAGAAAGAGAGAGGTTGGAAGAGAGAAGGAGGAAACGTGAGCGAAGTGAGAGAGATAGAAGGTAAACGAGGGAGATAGAAGGAAAGAATGAGAGAGAGAGAGAGCGAGGGAAGAGAGAGAGAGAGATGGAGAAAGAGGGGAGGAAGAGAGAGATAGAGAAAGAGAGAAAGGGGAAGAGAGGAGGAGGGATGTGGCTTTGAGAGGGAGAGGAAGATATATATATATAGATAGATAGACACAGACGGACACACATACAGATAGCGAGAGAGATGGGGGAAAATAGTAGTCTGAACATAAAACAGAAAGAAGAATTGATGAATGAAAAAGGTTGATACATCGAACGAAAGGAACAAATTCCTGGTGTTAAGACGTTCAAGAGGGTTTGGTATGGGACAACCCATCCTTCATCTTCATCTTCCTGCATCCCCTATATATCACCGTCTCCAAGACGTCTGCCCCAAAACAAACAACCCACCTCCCAACGTAAATAATTAAAAACGTGCTTTTCCCCCACAAATCGGACAAAATATGTAATACGTTTTCGACGTGACGCCGCACATCGCAATCATTTCGATCACTCGAAAACGACATCATGATAAAGTAATGCGTCAACACTACGAGGTATACTTAATGGTGCTCCGGAATTGTTGAGGACGCGAGGGCAGTAGGTGTTCCAGTTATGAAGGAGTGTACTTTTTCCATTACCAAACCAGAAGAAAGGTTGCAGTAATTTCTGGTCACTGGGGGCAGAGAACCTTGAAAATCCATTAATAATTTGTCAACCGCGTGTCCAGAATCTCACATTGCGTCTTCAAGACGTCGCAAGTGATGGAATAGAAGAGATAAGATGGATGGATCTCATCTCGAAGCACCATTTTCGAAAGACGTGGCGAGAATTATGTTAGCCCATTCAAATGGTTAATGGCATAGTTATGATACTCACACTGTTGTAGGGGTACCAACTGGCAAAAAAGGATTACCGGGAAACACAATTTTCCATTAAAGATTTCGGAATATCCTTCGGTAAATCTTAAATGACCCAAAACTTCAATTGTATTACTGTTTTTCTTTTGCCGTTTCCACCGCCCCCCCCCCCNAATCCTCATTGTGTCAAACGTGTCTTTATAGTCCCACACATTGACCCTATGTAGGAGATTTTCCCCTCTCTTAAGGTTAATATCTTAATACAACCGATAATATACAGCAGAATGATGCTCCATTGGTCTCTAATATTAGACCATTCGAAGGACACCCCGAGTATCCCAGCCACTGGTGTAATAAGACGTGGTTCATCGCGCTGCGTGACGACATAATGACGTCATAGGATTAACCTCCAATCTCGTAAGAAGCAGCGAGTAGAAAAGAAATGAAACGATTGAATGAATGAATGAAGAAGGAAAAAAAATGACGTATGAGACCTTAGCCTCGCATGACTGAGAGACCATTTCACAACGACCTTAGTTGATTCTGAAGCCCAGCTTGAGTTCCTGTCAAGCTTTCTGTTAATAAAGATCGGCATTGAACTCGAGGGCGATTATGTTCCATAATTCGTACTCTTAATCCAAAGTGTTACGTAACGCTTGCACGCAGGGTATGTAACCCTTTAAAGAGCATGTGCCGAGAATGTATTTCGTTAGTTTGGCGAGTTTTAACAGGAGAAACAATTAATATCTTCTTGCTCATAGAATTTATAATTACATAAATACTGTTAAGGGTATATATAGCTTTAATACATCAACAATGTCTCGAGAATATCGAAAGTTTCACTTTTCACTTGTTCGATTCATTCTTGCCCCAAACTTATTTTTTCACCTGTACATGGGCTCACATTATTTTAGAAAATTAGCAGACTTGACTCCAAATCCATTTTGGAAAGAGGTCCTTCTCGCTCAATCAGACTTGGTCGAAGTTCTTATTTACGACTTTACACGTCAACCTCTCTGGAATAACCCCCACATTAAAATAAATGACAAAGTGGTATGTTTTGGGGCTTGGAATTTACGAGGAATACGTTTTGTAAACGACATCCTAAAAGTGGACGGTTCTTTGTTTTCATATTTTGAGTTTCAGCGAAGATTTGACATACAAACGAATTTCCTCTAGTACTATGGTCTTTGTAATGCAATCCGGTCAGGTTTTTAATTAGTACAGTCATGTAGCTCCTAGTTAGGCCTTAGAACCTATCATTCCCGAAGCCGTGCACCTTGTGGTGAAAACAAATGTTGGTTGTTCACATATTTATCAGTCTTTTCTGAAAAAGGAAGGTAAAAGAATGTAAAGCTCTTACAAAGTGGATAAGTATTTTGGATTTTCAAGATGTACTTTGGGGTTGGTACTGTCAAATTCCATTTCAGTCAACAATAGATATCAACATGAGATGGTTTCAAATCAAGATCTTAAATAGAATATTATAGATGAAGGACAATTTGTTAAGATTTGGTGTAGTGGCTGACAAGAAGTGTGCTTTTTGTAGTAGCAATGATGAAACTATCATACATGTTTTTTGCTTTTGTAACTATTCTAGTGAAGTATGGTCGAAGTTAGAGTTTGAGATATTTCGTAATACGGGGGAAAGGATCAAACTTACAAATCAAAATAAATTGTTTGGATTTTGCGGTAGCAATAATAATGCACTTAACTGTGTTCTGATGGTTGTAAGACAAGAAATATTTTCAGCTAAATTACGAAATCAACTACCATCATTTGATATAATTTTATCAGCTGTAAAACGTTATTATGAAATGGAAAAATATATATACCAAAGAAATCTCAGAGAGAATAAATTGAAAAAGAAATGGTTTCACTTTAGAAAATATTTTGAGAGTGTTGGAAATGTGCTAAAACAAACTTGATCATGTATTTTATGTTTGGTATTTTTTTTTTTATATATTCAAAGTACTAATTTTGTCATAAATGTTTGTTTTTATCTCCCACAAAGTTTTCGGCCGTGATGATTTGTATCTGTGTTAAGCCATTGTGTATGGAAATTATTTCTTTGTATATGATATATGGATATACTGTATATGATGGAATTTGCTTGGAAAATAAAGAACCCTGTAGAAGGAAAAAAAACAAAAACAAAAACATTGTCTCTAAGCGCTTTACACATCTGTCATTACCCCGGTCATCGGAATCAGGGTTGCCTGCCCGCACACAATTTTAAGTGAATAGATGTGTATATATATATATATATATATGCACATTCTTCACTCCGTGAGGAGCATTCCATCCAGGCGCCATTTTGCAGACTCTTTGTTTTCTCTAGTGTGAATAAAAGCTTGTTAATCAGAACGTTATTTACACATCGTGATGGCCCCGATTAAACGCGCTAAAATTAGCCACCTCTAGTAATGACGCATCCATCGTCTGCTACTTTTTCACCATTTTTCGCGGGTTTCTTCTTTGAGCCTTTAATACCCCCAATCTAATTCCGTTATTTACGCTCCGGCGAGACACACGATCTCTGTTCGTAATCGTGAACGATACAACTTCGGGAATGAAGGGCAGGTGGGCTAGCTACCGACGATAAACCATCAAGTTAGTGGCAAAACACTAGCCAGTGGCAGAGAACTTGATACTTGTTGGTCTGGTATAAGACGGCTTTGATTAGTTTGCAGGCACAAACCAATAATTATCGGTCGTGGTGCGTCAGAAAGTTGTCTGAAATGCAAGACTACGCAGACTGCTCGACACAACCAGAGACTGACAGAGTTAAGCTCGGCTCAAGCCTTTATGGAATTTTTGTGTCAAATTAGAGTCTGTTTCTGCAGCATAGGCTTAAATCGGACGGAAATGGACGAGTTTGAAAAAGGGAACATTCTGGCGGGAACTAAGCTAAGGAAGAAAAAAATGGACAGAGCCACATTCGTCGTCTGACGTCGGACGTGGTGTTATTTTAAGTGAATTTCGCGAAGTGAAAGTTTGCCTCGTCAATTCAGCCAAAAGCATCAGATATGACCGACCTAGATTTGGGATACGACGTGCAAAGTCCTTGTCATGCAGTATAAATTATACGGGAGTGACAGTGGCGGATTCAGGGGGGATCACAGGGATTAAAGTTGCCCTCATCTGGCAAGATCTGCCCATTTTCTAAACACAGTGTCCCCCTTTCAGTTTGGAAATTCATTTCCTCTTGTTGTTTGTTTTTGTATGTTTATTTTTCACTCTTTTTTTTTATTGTTTTTGCTTGTTTGTCTGTTTGTATCTGCTGTTTATAGATATATTTGGTTTGGTGCCTCTTCCACTTTCCCCGGTAAAAAAGACACTGGATCCGCCATTGGGTTAAGGGTACTTTTCAAGCAAAAAAAGGTAAAGGAATATTATCATAAAAATGTATGCAAGTGCTGGTTAAAAATAGAAAGGTATTATACAAATTATCATGACGTTGTGTTTGATTAGTTTGCTTTTAAATCGCAAATAAAGAACACCCAAATACGACGAATTCAAGTCTGAAGATAGAACGGGCGTAGGAAGCACTTGATATTTTTTTTTTCTATTTGATATTTGATTGATTTGTGTTCATTGTTAAGACCAAATAAACGAAACTGGAATCACAAACATGCAAAATTAAAGAAATGTAAAGAAATAAAAGCTGGTAAACAGGGCTTTATACCCAAGCCTCGGCTCTCAAAAATCGTTATTTACAAAATGGAAGATGTTCTTATAAAAAATAAAGCACAGAGAGAGCAGCATTTACATTAATTTCATATTCTATCATAATTTTTTAAAAAGAACATATTTAGTTCATCCGAATCATCTCTACAAATCCTCCCGAGTACCTAGATGTGTTCGAGAAAAATTATTAAAAATATGCAATAGTTGTTTAGCTGTTTAAAAACAGAAAAATAAAGAAAAAGTTAGTGGCTCATTAACTGAATTTTGTTTTTGAGTCTCTGACGAGGACTTTTCGTGTTTTAGTGTTCGTGTTGAAGAGGATGCTTAAGTTGACACACAAAAATGGCCTTCGCGTTCAAGTTATCTTGAAACATTAGGAAAATATCCCCGCGAGTTGAGGAAAACGGCATAAATGTACATGTTATGGCTTAACATCTGAGCAAATTCACGTTCCAAAAAATAACTGGCCAAAGAGGAAGACTCAGGGATGGAAAATATGACAAAAAGAGAAAGCGATAGAGAAAATGATTGACAGCGTGTTTTAGATAGAGTATACTACGTTTCATTAGGCAGACGACACAACCGCGCAGGCCGTGCGGTTGCTAAGGGTACGATCCGTTGTCATGGATTTGAAAATCTTGGTATCCCCTGTCTCTTCTCGGATGGGAGACGCGGGTGGCTTGTTGTGTATAGGGTATCCAACCTTACATGGTTTGACGTCAGCTCTCCATGAGACGCTTCGAACCTATTTCTGATCTCACTAATTCGTTTTGTTTTGTGCTGTTGTTGTTGTTGCTTGGGGAAGAGGTATGAAATCGATTCTTCAACTATAAAAGTTGTTTAGAGGATATAGTGTTTTGTTGATTTGATTGGGAATGTTTATATTAGGAAATTTGGTTATACTAGTATCAGGTGTACTGCGTATAATAATTTCCTCGCGATGTTTTTATACTTGACAAGACACTTATGAAGACTCTCTCTCTCTCTCTCTTCTCTCTTTCTCTGCCTGTCTGTCTGTCTGCCCTTTTCCTTCTATATTTCCCTCTCTATTTATCTCTCTCACATTTTCTCTCTCTCTCTCTCCCTCTCCCTCTCTCTCTCCCCCTTTTCTCTAAATCTGTAAGTATATAGCCCTACAATCTTCTTTCCTTTTTTTCCTTATCGATCTTAATCAGTTTCATTCTATTCATATGGATTGCAAAGCTTTCCTTTGAGCTGATCACTTACTTTCCACAAGCAGCCAAATAATCCCGATAATAGTTTGACGACTAGGGTTTAGTTGCCAGGCACAGAGCGAGAGAGGAAGAGAGAGAGAGAGAAAGAGGGGAGAGGGGGAGGGGTGGGGTGGAGAGGAGGTAAAGCAATCAAACCCATCATAAAGTAGCGTGGCGTTGGCCCAAGTATTGGGGGGGGGGTAGGGGATGTAAACCAACATCGGGACGGAAGGGGCACAGGTCTTCTTCCGTGAATGAAAAGTAACTTTTTAAAGTCGATAAATGATTAGAAGAGAGTGTTTTGGGATGGGTCTGTAGCGTTTTAACTTTCAATTCTCTTTCATTCTCTATCATTTGCCTTTCCTTTTTCCTGTTTCTTACATATTCCCCCCGCAATTTCATTTGGTCCCCATGCCATCGTGCCCCAGTAACAAAGCCATTCCATCAAGTTCTTCCATTTCATCATGACCATCATCAAAACGAAGTATCCTTCAAAATAGAAACCAGAAACTCCCCCAAAAAAAGAAGAAACAAAAAAAGCATGTAGGATGATGAGAGCTCGTTCGACGTCAAAACGGGAAACAAAAACGTAGCAGCTGCAGAAATTCAATATCAATATCATCTCTAATATACCCTATCCTTGCCTCTGCCACCTCCTCCTTCAATCGCACACTCACCAAAAAGGGTCTTTTTAGTAGCGAATTACTCCTGCTTCGGGTGCTCTAAAGTCCATTTCTATATTTAGAGGGCGATTGAGAGCGGCGATAAGCCCCGGGGCCCTGTTTCCAGATCTACCTTAGATACGCGTCAATGTGAGGGTTAAGTAGGCGATTTAAATATTACGTCTCCGAATGGTTTTGAGTATAAGAGTGTGCGCCGATGACGTGAAGGTGTTCGGCGGAAATATCAACTTGGGGAAAGATAAAATTAGAAAATGTATAATTATGATTCGTGATCGGGATTTTCAAAGTCAAACTCAAAGGGATAGAAGTTACGATTCCGGTGATAATTTCCAGGAAAGCTCGTTTCCATTGTAGCTTCGGAAAAGTTATCCAAACTAAATAATTCCTTCATTCCTTCTTCTTTTTACTTGCTCTCATTTTTTAAGGTATATAGTTTAGAGCCGAATCACGTAGAGACCTAAGTAAGAATAAATATTTTTTTTAACCTAATGAATATACGGATGTTTTATTTTTGATTGAGGCTGATATAGGGTGCTACAAAATATCAATCAATTACGTTTCATTAAAGTGATATGATAGTAATGATAATAAATGATAGTATCTATATAACGCATGTTCCAGTCGGTGCAAGACATTGCCCCTTCGTCTGAGGATAAATTAAGAAGTGTATAGAGGAATGTTTTTCAGATGTTTTTTTTTTTGTAAAGATGTCAAGTGTACTATTTCTCAGAAATAAAAAATAAGAAAAGGTTTTGTTATTATTCCTTTTCCGAGATGTGTTGCTAAATCA
>BEXV01001248.1:39811-54773 GCA_003118195.1 Hemicentrotus pulcherrimus
ATGAACATGACATATTTAGAATATGGAGGCATTTGAAGAGCCATGCTTTTCAGGGAACATGTCTTATCTGATGTTCTTCCACACTTGCAAACCGGTAATAAGAATGATAAAGTTCATCAATTATTTTTCACCTGTTCCCAGAACTCAACCTTCTCTTTAAGTAAAAACTGCATAGCTTCCTACAGTGTTTAGAGAATAATGATAACCTTATACATGCATTGTACAAATGTTGCACATGTCCGTAATTGTTTCATTTGAATTAACAGGAATTGTATTTGCACATCATCATGTTTCTATATAGATTCCATACTATTACATAGAGCTGCTCAGTGGTTTATTGTAGAAAATTGTAAAGCGTTTGTCTTACATTTGAATAATGCCATCTCTCAAAAATATTCCCTTTGTTATATGTGCCACATGAATGATCCTATACACTGACATTTGTGTGTGCTTTTTTCAGAACCCAAACGTACTCGTCGCTTTCTCAGTGCCATCATCAACTTCTGGCGGTTCAGCGTTGAACGGGAGGATGTCTACTACAACATATGTCAAGAGATTGTAAGTTGATACACTTGAGAAATCTGAATGTACACGTATGGTTTCGTTGGGAAGAATGTAAATTCTACTCAGGCTCCTTGGTAGAAGGTTGCTAAATCTTGGTCCAAAGTGGGGTAGATTGGGAGGATTTAATGAATTTGGCAGGTTGAAAGTATGTACCAATATTTATTTCCTTTATCATTCCCCTTGCAGGGGGGAGACTATGCGCTATGTATATGTTTTCTTTCATGAGTCCCGATGCTCATTTATAAGCACCAAGTGTGTTATACACTACTAAAGACCTTTCATGAAATTCTAGAAAAATAAGACTAAAAGGGATTTAGAATATGGAGCTTGTATTCACCGCTTTTTTGCAGGAGAAACGAGACATTAAACATTTTACAAGTACATGAAATAATAAAGCAACTACAAGGGTACAAAACTTCTTTAATCGTTTTCTTTTTGTTTGTTTGATTTGCAGCAAGGATCACTGGCGGAGAGGAGTGCATGTCAGGAGAGGATCACTCAGATCAAAGAAAAGATCAACCTCATCAGAATGAACAGAGCTGAAGAGGAGGAGCATGCTAAACAGGTAAGAGCTATATCTTAAAGCATATCTGCACTACTTGTAGCTACTTGCGCCCTCTCCATATTAAACAATGCCTAATCGGTGACCAGTGGTCCCCCTACGATCCTCTTTTTCATATGTTAACTGAGAGCTGAGTTGATAAGATAACCACCTGTCCAGTGACCTTGCAGGACAGTCTAATCCCTCCTGTAAACTAGTACTGATAAGCTTTAAAGCATATCTGCACTAGTTTGGCTAGGAGAGATTAGACCTCCCTGCATGGTCACTGACAGGTGGTTATCTCATAAAATCAGCTCTCAATTAACATGAGAAAAGGGGGACCATGGGGGAACAATGGTCACCGATGAGGCATTGTTTGCTATATAGAGGGCGCCAGTAGCTATAACTAGTGCAGTGAGGCTTCAAAACAAGCACAACATACCAGTGTTTTGCCGGTTGCAGATTAGTTTCAGGCGAGTCACGTCCGTTTTCTATATCAGGTCAAGTGGACAATTGTGCTGTAAATAATTGAATTGTTACAATGAATTTTCTCTGCTCTATCATGGTTGATTCTTTTCAATTCAAATGCTGAATAGTTCTGTTCCACGTTTAGATGATAAGCATTCGACACTGTTCTTATTTCTGAATGGAAACAGTCTTTTAAATTTTCATCCAGATTTTCATCCAGAATAATGATACAAAGTACCATGTACTGAAAAGAATAATTGATTTTACATAATATATGTAGGTAGTCTGTATGCATGTCAATGCGATATCTTTATTAAAGTAAATAAATGTCTTTAATCTGTTTTTCTGTGATATCTCTTTGAAACTGTCTTGCAAAGTCATTTTGACTCGCTCCTTTTTCTATTTTCTTGTATTGTGCAACATCATTTTCAATGATATGGGCATATTTTTTTCTTCATAGTTACCAGGTTAATTGTCAATTTATTATTATCCCCTCGCCGACGAAGTCGTAGGGGATATATTTACCTTGCCATCCGTCTGGCCTTTCGTAACAAATATGGTTTCTATTGGAAAGCTTTAGTAATGTTTGACAGATTTTAATGAAATTTGATATGAAGGTAGATGGTATAAAAAAAAAGCCTAAGTTTGATTTCAGATTATGTAGGTCAAAGGTTAAAGGTACTACAAAGTTTTGGAATGGGGTCATGAATTTGGTTCAAATGAACATATTGGAAGCATATGCGATCCTACCATATTTAATTATCGCTGTCGTGGTTGAAATCGAGTCTAAACTTATGAAATTGTAAGTAATACACTCTTTATGTTGTATAGCTCCCTCTCAAGGTCAAGATATTAATTAAGCTATAAAACAATGTTTTTGACCAAAAATCGACCGATTGGCTATTCCCGTTCAGAAATTATATATTAAAATTACCTATTCTGAGATTTTCATGGTCGCAGCTACCATTGTATGGCCGTAGGCGCATTTTGAAATTTTTATATTCAATTTTTCTCGAAAGCAGAAGTGTTCAAGGGGCTAAATTTTCTAGTGCTTTTAGAACATCCACAGTGGCATCTCAATATATTAAAATGGTAAAGAATCACTATCCACCCAATTATCAATATTTCCCAAAACTTTGTATTACCTTTAAAGCTCACTAAATGTGCAAAAATTGCTAAACATAGGCCATTTGAGTGAATTAGATTTTTATCAAGTAAATTTTTCCACTGTTTTTTGTTTGTATTCAGTTGCAAGACAATATTGATGAGTCGGATGCTAAGATGATGTCACAGCAACAAGATCAAGCAGGACTACAGAGGGAAATCTCAAGACTGAGAACTGCAGTGGCAGAGAAAGCAGCCCTTGTGGTAAAATTGTAGAAATGAGGCATAATGGCTCATTTAGAAGTGCAAGAAACAACATTTCTTTATCTCTGAAATGGGTATGAATGAAGTTTGTCAACCCTACAAGGGCTGTGTTGTTTTTGTGCTCTATCAGTCAAAGATCACACCCCCCCCCCTCCCTTGTTCACATGGAGTGGTAAAAAAAATATTAAACTTGGCACATATGGCATGAGGGCTTCTTCTACTAAATAAGCTGATGTATACCATATTTTTATCTCAAACAGTTATGGAATGATTGCTCATTCATTATTTACATTTTTGTATGTTGATTTATTTCTTCTTCTGCGTTATGAACAATATATATGGAGGGGTGTCCATTTTGGCCAAGCATAGGGCACTTACCTGTAGCTCGAAGTTGTATAAGTTTATTATCGAAAGATGCTTAGGACTCAAGGCCGCTACTCAAACATATCGTCTGTTCAAAGACAGAAGGGCATTGACCTCTGTACAACAGTATAACATTTATTGCCTGTCTGGTTCCAACAGGCGATATCATGGCGCACCTCCAGGGAAGTGTTTCACAAAGACTAAGATCGACTTTAAGTTGAACGTATCTATGGCAGGCCATTCATACCACTGTTTGCTCCCACCATTGGTCTCTCAATTATAATAATGAACTATACAAAAATGACAATTCTGTAGAATTGTTACCATGATTTGTACGTCCCTTGAGAAACCAATGCCAGGAATGGTTAGAGGAACTAGTGGCATGAATGGCCTGCCGTAGTTAAGTCCAACTTAAAGTCGATCTTAGTCTTTGTGAAACACTCCCGTAGTTTCACCCTTCCATGGCGAAGAGGACAATGAAATCAAGACATTTATCACTTGTTCTTCTCTTATGTCAGAATCTTCCAATTTTGAATCCCTTATTTGGTGCCCATCACTGTTAACAAAATCTTAAGCAACTACTATCAGTGTTTGGCCTCATGATGGTTTTGTACCTACTGTAGCTTGAGTTTTATTTAAAACTGTTTTAAAAATAATTTAAAGTACATTGGTTGAGCAGCATATAATAAGTAGATGAAATAAAATCACTACATTTGAAAACGCGGTCCCAGTAATGCTGCATCACACCTTGTCTTTAAGACGATATTCTAAAAGAAGTAAGTTGTCTGAAGATCTCTCTCCCTCTTTCTCCATACTTGCAGGACAAGCACAAGCTGTCCATATTGAACAAACAGGAGATGGTGAGTAAGATGCAAGCTCAGGTTGTCCAGTCCCCAGAGCGGATGAAAGCTGACATCTCGAGGATGCATTCCACCCTGGCCTCGCGCAAGGAGACCAAGAAGGAGAAGGGACACAGGCTGCAGGAGATGCGGGGACAGAACGAGAACTGCCAGCTGCTTCTGCAGTCCAGTGAACAAGGGGATTCCATGATTACAGCCATCAATACAGAGCTGGAGAAACAGAGGTGGGTGCATGTGTCTCTGCTCTATTCCAGTCAAACCTGCCTTAGTGACCACCTGTCTACAAAGACCACATTTTTTGTTTCCCTTGAAAATAGTTTCTCTTGAAAATATTTTCTCATTGAACCATCTAATAAAGGAACGTCTTCACAGACCGCCTGTCTACAAAGACCACTTTTTGTGTTTCCCTTGGGCGATCGCTACAGACAGGTTTGACTGTATCTATGTCCTGTTGGATAGTTATGATCAAACATTGGATGGAATCAGTCAACTGTCCATCATTAGCTAATCATAGTTGGCCTTGTCAGAGCTACACAGGTACCACTCATTCACCTTCATGTAGTTAGGATTGTCGAGTAAAAGTTCAATGAGATGGTCATGGTCATGCTTTGGACAATTGATGTCCCTTTTTGGATTCACTAGTGCAATCATGATTCCCCTACATCCCCCAAAAGTTTCATTATGAATATTTGTTTTTCAATTAAGATTGTGTATTGTTACTACCAGTGCTTGATTCTACTTCATGTACTACTTTTCGCGTATAAAAAAGATGAGAAAACCATTGCAAAGTATACCCAAGTCTCATTTATCCTCTTATTCCCTTTACATCAAAATATCCTAGAAGCATGAAAGTCTTCTGGTGATTTTTTAAGAAGTATTTTTTATGTATTCTACTTTGAATATATCAGGGATGCTAGTTTTCAGGCAATAGCCTGGAATCCGGGCCCTGGCTTGTTATTTTCAGACCATAGTTTAGGCTTGTTTGTGTACAAAATAGCTCATTCTAGGTGATTTTCGGGCCCTTTGATCAATTCTAACTGGCATCCCTGATATATTCAAAATCTGTATCAAACTCGTATGCCATGTTTCTGCCATTCCAGGGAGGCTCAGGCAACGATGGAAGGTGTGAGAGATCAGATTCAGATTGAGAAGGATCAACTGAGAGACTTCACCGCCCAGGAGGGACACCTCAACAGGCAGAGGGAATCCAAGCAAGAGAAACTGGTCAAGCTACAGCTGCAGCACCAGCACACCGTCACAGCTCTGCAGGAGAATATACAGAGGGAACAGAGGTCAGTAACACAATATTTAAAGAACACATATCCCATTTGTGTGAATTGGGTTGTTTTATCTGATCTTGGATATGGATCTTGACCCTTTCTGTGCCATCAGGTTTCTGGTTACAGTGTGAGTGTGTGTGTGTGTGTGTGTAACTGGGTTATTACAGACGTGTATCAATCAGATATGTTTATTTACGTCTGTGGACCGACCTTTAACGTCACCATCCAAAAGACGTGACTCGGTTTCGAACCTGCGTCCCCCACTGAATTCAGTTGGTAACTTCCATTGTTAGCTGGATTAAAGGTGCACGCCACAACGCCCTGTTAGGTTTCTGGTTACAGTGTTTGATTAAGTATAGTATCACTTCTAAAGTAATTTTTTTTGGGGGGGAGACAAAACTAGTTATTCTGTATCTTTGAACATAGGAATTCACTTATATTTATAAAATTAACTATGATGCAATTGTCATAGAACCAGCATGTAAGGTACCTCTCAAGAAGCCTTGTTAGAACAAAAAACACGATTAATTCCTTCATTTTCTTCACTTGTTAACTTTATTTCCCATTTGACATCATATTTTTTTAACTCCAATTTGTGCAGTATCAAATTATGCATACAAGTAGTTTAAGTATATTTAATTTGAAAAAAAGGTTGGTTGATTATTGTTCTGCCTGACTGCTAGGAAAGCATTTTGCTTGCAAGTTGAAAAACGATGATGATTCCTTGACACAAATTCAAACTTGGTTAAGATTTACAAGGCCTTTGCAGTTTCAATAGTTGCCTTCTGAAGAGTGAATGTTTTGTTCAGTGGGTTTTGTGAGAGGGGGAGAAGACAAATGTTATGTATTTGAAGCTGATTGTCATCATTGTCCCTATAAATTATCAATTTCTTTGTTTGTATCCATTCAGGGAGCTGGAAGAATGCTGCCAAAAACAGGAGAAAAAACTTGGTCACGTTCAGGTCTTGATTGAACAGAAAAACAATATCAAGAAAAAGGTACGGACTGCTCACTGATCATCACAGCTTCAATAAGTATAATGAATCGTAAAAGTTTTTTTTCAAAACTCTGTGTGGACATTGTAGAGCCATATCAAGAGTAGTTAGTGCTGTAGCTACATAGATGCTTCTGTAGTCTTATTTTACTCTGTTGTAGGATGAAAATTGAAATGCAACTGAGTAACCAAATATTTTAATCTAATTTGAGAAAAAGGTATTCATTGGCAGAGTGAAGCATAAATCCCTTCCATTATATTAAGTGTTGCAATTACTTATCAGCTCCTTAACCAGGCGACTCCGAAATTGGATAATCCCCACAGAATTCATACATGGCTCACCCTGTCACCCATTCCCCATAAGCAATGTGTCAATACTTGTGCTATCAAACAATCTGTGATAAATGTAGTTTTTGTCCTATGTAATGATTTCAAAGGGATTGGGTATCTTTGTCTCAGATTCTTAACAAAATCCTGGATTTAGCTCATGCTGCAATCATAATTATAAACCTTTAAATCAGTCAGGAATCCCATGACTTTTACAAGTTGATTGCCTGTCTGGTTATCAAGATATTTATGATAGGAATTTGAAATTTCAAAAAAAACATAACACTGGTCTATTGAGTATGGTAAGACCGGTCACTCAAAGATTACTTTTTTGAGGCACTCCATAATCATTTTGAACATGTAGGGTCATGCATCTCAGAGTTATCAACTTGAAACATTGCCTTTAGTTCAACTTCCAGAGAAGAAAATGATTTCAGAAATTTTGTTCATGTTTTTTTCTTCCGTGTTTTAGATGAGTGATGAGGAGAACCTCCATGGAGAGGAGATGAGTAAAAAGAAGAAGAAATATGAGCACCTCCTTGTTGCTGTAAGTATACTTAAGACGTTTGTACACCATGCATACATGTACCTGCCAACCCTTACAAATAATCTAGAATATTCTGTTTTTCTGGATATCTAAATCCTGAAAATCTGGAATATTCAGATTTTGTTGGTTTTTTGTTGTTAAGCTAAAGCCAAAGTAAGCTTGTTTTATCATGTGCCACGACTTGAGAATTCACGTATTGTGTACATTGAATGGCTGCTTGATGGAGCAGCGAATTTTGTATTCACTTTTTGGTACAGAATTACAGCGTATTACCAGTTACACTGCCTCTACAAGTGCGATTTCTTATTTTTTAAGGCATACCATGCTAAAAATTCCTAATTCTCAATTTCAAAGGTTTGTAGGTATGCACCATGTAGTCAAATGTACCATTCAATGCTCTACTAGTTACTTTATACATCATCAAAACTATGTTTCCGTGTTTGGATTCCAAGTAAAACTGTGAACAGTCAAGTGTATGCAGAAAAATATTCTCTGTATTTTCTTTTATAATTATCACAAGACACCAAGTGATATTTGTCGCATTTACTCAGTTTCCATCGCCCATAATTTTTATTTTGCATCAAACCCCCGTCTCAACCCTCTCAACAGTAGTTTTAACTTTGCAAAATCTTCTTCCAAGTAATTGAAATTTGATTTTACAAAAAAAAAAAAAATCAGCTTTTCCATGCTTTAATTTCCATTCATTTGAAAAAGATATCTATTTCTTTTTTTTTCTCTCTCTCTCTCTCTCTGTCCGTCTCTTTTTCAGTTGGACTCTTACCACAAGGATCTCTCTGTTGGCTGGGAGCAAGCTGATCCAAGATAAATCTGGTTGTCGATGGATCCAAGCCATACCAGTAATTTGTACCCATCGTTTCATTCTAATCATGTAAAAGGAGAGTATGGAGATTTCAGAAAAAAATCTTGGAACTTGTTGGCATTGCTGCCCGCAACAAGGAGAAAGCTAGGAGCTCGGGAATCTCCGTTTATAAAGTCCTCAAGCAAGTTCATCTTTACACTGGCATCTCCAATCAGATCATAACTATCATCAACATGCTGGCAATTCACCCGAAGACGTTGATGACGAAGCCGTTCATGGGTATTTGTTACATTTGTACACCCAAAAAGACTCGAATAAACATTCTGTTACATGTAATGTTACACCTGAAATCGTTTTATTGTATATTGTTCAACAAGAAATATTTCAGTCCATGTATATAATGTAAATAGGTAATCATAAACAAGCTTTTCTGCTTATAACTGTACATAAATGAAGTTATTCTAATATAATAATCATTGAACAAGTACACACAATGATCTACATGTGTGGGGTCTCATAGAATACACCATTAACTTATTCATGGGCAATAAAAGTTTCTGGAATATTTCTGTGCATTTCATTAATAAGTTACCAGTTGAAACATAATTACTGGAAGATTTTAAACATCACTGACATATTTTAGTAGGGCCCTGTAAAGAAATGCGCCATGTAGAAAAAGAAGTTTTTCTCATATAACATGCCAAGATACAATTTGATTTTGAAGTTTACTTGAATAGTCACTTATGAGTACAAATATATTGGCCTGAATTCACAAAGGAGGTTTGTCAACAAACCTAGGTTTATGTGCGTCATATGACGCATTTCAACGCATAATATGACAAACATAAACCTAGGTTTGTTGACAAACCTCCATTGTGTATACATGTGTATTCGATTTGGCACCACAACATCTTATATATCACTACATTAATATTGGTATTGCATCAAGAATAAATTAAAGATACATAGTACTGGTACATTTTGTTCAATACATGTAGTTTATAACAGTAGAATTGCATCAAGAAAACGGTGTAGCGTCATGTACTCTGTTTACAGAATCCAAGTAGACTGCACATGTTACTTTGAATTTTATGTATGCCAAAACCTTGTGAAAGGGCCTGAGCTGCCTTTTATTTATAGATGATAATAGTTGCTTGGCTAGCATACCGTAGTTCTTTTCTTTTGTCGCAAATTGGTAAAACTTGTACATGTATCTGGTCAGCTAAGAGCCAGAAGGAAATTACCTTATGAACTTTTTTTTAACAAAGACTTGGCACCTTCTAGTTCTCAGCACACAATATTGTATGATATTACAATAAAATAGAAGAGGAGCTTTTAAACAACGATTTGTGTAAATCACAAAATGAAATCTGTATTAGCCAATATAACAAACGTTATAAATCCATTCTCTACTCCATTGCCTTCCATCCCAAATCCTAAGTTTTTTTTTAAGTGTTAATGGGCTTTATTATAGTAGTTATCTGTTGAGGTAATTGATTATACTTGAAACATTTGATAAGCAATATTTGATTTAAGGAGGACACTGTAAATCCACTCTGACTATTAACAAAGAAACCTTACAACATATTTTGCATTTAATAAGGCAAAAACCGATTGATCAACCCCATCTTGTAATATTCTTCTTTGCTTGCTTATAAAAATGTACATTGCATAGTCCTTGCTCCTTTCTTATTTGTTATAGTTTCATTGTACATAAATCATCAATAAATATATGTATATATAACATGACAAACCTGTTTAAGAATCAATCTATTGTTTTTAACACCATGTGTACATTTCAGAGAAATCTACCTCCAGCTGTTGGAATACCCTATCCCAATAGGTGTTACACCCCCTCTTGTGGTTGTACCAGCTTTCTGTCCAGTTTTGAGCGAGATGGCTTTCTGTATGGAACCCATAGCTAGAGGGCTTGGAGTCCTTGGCTTCAACATCGATCCTGGGGTAGTGAAACCATCCGGACTACCCACACTGTTGGGTGATCCAAAGTCACTCAGAACCATACTCTCCCAGGAAAAGAAACCGCAACCCATCTTGGCATTGGTCGTGTCTTTCAGGCCCCCTCCACTCCTGCGTTTCAGACCGGGACAGGAGTAGAACGCCCTTCCCTGGTTTGGACCGGGACGTGCCGCAACGCGTCTCTTGCTCCGTCTTGCACATTTGCACATTGGTGGTGTAATCTTGGTCATGCAGACACCTGGTTTCAGAGAGTTTGAAGGAGTCTTCAAGCCATCCGTTGTAGGAGTGGTGCTTGTACTTGCAGGAGTCTTGAACTGAATCTCTGGACTGGTCTTTTCACCAAGCTTTCCATACTTCTTGATGGAGTTCTGCTTGTGGAAAGGAAGTGGGCATGTAGGTGGTGTCTTGAATATTCCATTTGTTGTACCGGTAGTTCTTTGGTTCGGGGTTCCACCTTTTGCTGATTTAGCATTTGTATAGTCACTAACTATAGGGAATGGATGTGACCTAGATGCAGTCTGCTTGTTCTCATGTAGAGACTTTATGTTCTGTTCATTCACACAATGCTTCTTTGTGACCAAGTTACTTGTGACACCATCTTTCTCATCTCCAGTCTTTCCATCTTTATGAATGCTGAAGGGAATACCTTGGTTCTTAGGACCCCTGACATCTGCAGCCACACAAGATTTCTTTACTGTCTTGACTGATGTAATGTCACTGTTCTTTCTTTTGTTTGAATGTGCCGCTTCAACAATGGGTAATTCATCTCTCGAGCTTGGCAGTGATGGTGAGGCTGATGATGCATTTGTGGTAGCTGAATCATTTTTTCCTTTTGTCCTTGTGTGAACTGTGGAGCAATTTGAAATGCTTACTGCTACTGATGACGATGACTTTGATAATGATGATGTTGTTAGAGTTGTAGATGGTTTTGGTAGTGGTGGAACTGTTGTAGTTGTTGATGAAGTTGCAGATGACACTTTTGAGTGTTGTTGAGCTGATCCTGGCTGAGGTAGTGCACTAGGAATAGCCTTCAGTGTACCCTGTGTCAAATATTAATGAAGAAAAAAAATAATTATATATTGTACTAGTAATGCTGTTGTGTAGTTACCAACATTAATTTTCATAACTTTCACATTTTAATTTACAGTTCTGTTACATTATTTTACATGTTTCATATTCTATTGAACTATTTTTTTTTAAATCATTGAAATTATTCAACATGAAAACAACACGATCATGAAATTTTCACAATTTAATTTACAGTACATGAATAATGCAAAATATTTTTTAAAGGCTAATTTTTTTTCTCACAGTGAATGCATCACAGACATGGACATTGAGTGTGTGTGTGTATTTGGATTTTTACAGACGTGTATCAATCATATATGATTATTTACGTCTGGGGACCGACTTTTAACGTCACCATCCAAAAGACGTGACTCAGTTTCGAACCTGCGTCCTCGGCTGAATCAGTTTGTAACTTCCACTGTTAGCTGGATTACAGGCGCACGCCACAAAGCCTTTGTCATTTAAAATGGGAAAGAGAAGGGATCCTGTCCGGTTATTCATCTTACAAAAGTGTTTCTAGGCCACTTTCCTTTATTAGGTTCCTTAATCCTTAATGAATGTTGGATTTAGATAGTGATTAATTCTTATTTATCTTGAATGATATGAATGAATGAAACCACATACTGGTACATGATTTGTTAATCAAGCTATCATTTCACATTTTATTTTATTTTTTCTACACCACAACCAAGCCAGTGAACATGAATGCGTGTGAAATACAAATGCGTGTGAAATACAAATGCATGTATTTCCTATTGATCAAGCTCTCACATTACAGATAGCAAGACATTCATAAATAAACAGTAGCTCTTTGAAAATGGAAATGGCTACTTGGGAATGTAGCTTGTGATGAGGTACAGTTGTCTTTAGATTCTGATACCGTAACTAACTTTGGAAGTGTTACTAGTCAAGAATATTCTAATGCCCTATTAATTCAGAGATGCAACTTGACAGGGAAATTATTCTTAGCAAAGATAGCACATTCGTAATTAGCTAGATACCCCCTTTCCATGAAAAAAAAAATGAAGATTTGAACATGCTCACAAACAGAATAACAATTGTCTATTGTCTACAAGCATTCTAATACTTGTCAAAGGCGAGTTCTCATCAAGGTTCTTCATTCAATTTATATCAGAAATCAAACAAGACATAATCATTGGGCAAAATACTCTATACAAATTTAATCAATTGACAAAATACAGGTACACAATTCCATTAGTACTTCTATGCACACAATATATAAAGTAAAATGAAGATAAAAATGACTCGAACAATTCACACAAACAGTAAAAAATATACAAATAGATTTGTGCATACATCAAAAAGATAAAAATGAAAACTAAATATCAACATGCCATTTATAAAATAAACATGCAAGATCCATTTTGGTTTTTACATCATATTGTGCTACCTCCTTAAAACACCTTGACCCACCGATTGAATTGTCTTGGTAATCTTGAGATGGCAGCCATCTTGGATCATCCTCCAGACTAATATAGCTGTGTTCTTTGCATCATCCAATCCTTTATAGAAAGTAGAGAAGTTTAAAAGATGAGATGAATAAAAACTGAGCTCATATTGCTACATTTGTTGTATTCAATTGGTGACCTGTGACAAGTAAATATGTAAGTAAAGAACAATTTTATTAAATAAAATGAAAAAAGAAGGCATCTTAATTCTCAACTCTGGGGCACCATTGCACTGGGATTGCTAATCAGGATAATGAATTCAACTTAAAAATAATTGTTATAACACCATGGGGTGTTTCACAAAGATCCTAAGTCAAACACGACTCTAAGTTGGACTTAAACATTATGGAGAGCTGTTTGTAGACTTAAAATAAAATATATTCAAGTATTTTAGACTTTTCATAAATTCCACATTGAGAACATGAAATCTCATTGATAATAGAAAATATGAACCATTTGAATCAATATCCTATGCCTAATAAAAAAAACCTTTTACAAAATATTTTCAAAGATGCTAATGGCTTTCCATAAGTGTGGAAATGAGGTAAGAATGGATTTCAGATTACGTTGAGAAATATTGGCCCTTTCTGTTTTTCATCATGTTTTGTCTGGGAATCTGAATCGTAATAACCATATGCCACAAAATATGGACAGAATGAGTTTATGTCTTCACCTGAATGTTGCCTTCCAGCGAACTCTATGCCGACTTCCTGAAGAGCCCCATTCAGACCTTTGGGTTTGCGTTGGTAGAAATTCTGTAAAAGTAAAGGTAAATATNGAAAAAGAGGATCATGGGGGACCAACAGGCACCGATTGGGGAAGTTTTCTATATAGAGGGAGCAAGTAGCTACAAGTAGGACAGTGTGCCTTTAATACTTCTATGCATTCATTGAGTGAAGATACAAACGACTCAACAGATTTGTCAATACATAAAAAAGAGCCATATGAAAACTGAATATCAACATGGCATCTTTAAAATACAAAAATAAATAATAACATGTGAACATGTGAAATTAATTCTGTTTTTTACATCATACTGTACTACGACTGCTACCTCCGTAAAACACCTTGACCTACCGATTGAATGGTCTTGGTAATCTTGAGATGGCAGCCATCTTGGATCATCCTCCAAACTAATATAGCTGTGTTCTTTGCATCATCCAATCCTTCATAGGAAGTAGAACAGTTTAAAAATAGTTAGGAAACAAATAACAACTGAGCTCATATTGCTACATTTTTTGTGTTTAATTGGTGACCTGTGACAGGTAATTTTTAGCCTAGCCTCAAAATATTTACAGAATTTAGAGGTGTTGTGGTCAAGTGGATAATTCACCCGACTGCAGTTCACAAGGTTCCCGGTTCAAATCCCAGCCTGGCACTAATGTCCTTTGGCAAGCTGTTAATTTACATCTACCACTCACCACCCAGGTGTTAATGGATACCAAGTAGGATGCGAAAGTTAATGTGGTTAGATGAGCAAGTGTGCGCTCAAATGACGCCTGGCTGGAATGCTCCCCAGGGAGAGGAGAAATGTGCATACATTGTGTGCTGGCAAGCCTGAATTTGATGACCGGGTTATAATACAGTTGTATATCTGTAAAGCGTAGAGATATTGTTATTGTATTAAGTGCTATAAAAAAGCAGAATATCATTATAGTCAAAACAAAAGTAAAAATAGTGAACAATTTTTTTTTCTAAAGAAATTAATTTAAAGAAGGCATCTTTATTCTCAACGTTGGGGGGAAATTACACTGGGATTGCTATTTACAAGGCTATGAAAGTTCCGCAGCAACAGCTAATGATAATGGAGTCATCGCTAGATAAGTTTTGAAGTTTTATAACACCAGAGATACGATGAAGCCCATTCGTTATGCTACATTTATTATTGGGAAATGCCATGTTGGAATGGGGTAAAAATGGATACAGAGTATGTTAAGAAATATTGGCCCTTTCTGCTTTTCATCACATGCATTGTCTGGGAATCTCAATCAAAAGAGTAAACCCATGCCACAAAATATAGGCAGAATGGGTTTGTGTCTTCACCTGAATGCTGCCTTCCAGCGAACTCTATGCCGACTTCCTGAAGAGCCCCATTCAGACCTTTGGGTTTGCGTTGGTAGAAATTCTGTAAAAGTAAAGGTAAATATGCTATGAATTACTTCAGAATACTCTTTAAAAAATATTAGGCATGTATTGGCTTGTTGAAATGCTGACTTATACATATACCAGTACATTATATTCTGTTCACTGCATTATTTGTGCATAAAAATACCCCCTACCCCTCCCCCCCCCCCCCCCCCCCCCCCCACACCACCA